>OMLM01014583.1:22802-33394 GCA_900302695.1 Helostoma temminkii
GAAACTAATTCACAGAGACAGGCGTGCACACAGTTTTACGCTCACACACTGCAGCCACAATGATGAGACATACTGCTATGTAAGGACTTTGTTGGATGATTGAGGGTGCATGCGTACGCTGTAGGGGCTGAATAGCACAGGTCTAGTTGCCTTAGTAGTAGCAGTGCAGAACACACAAACTCAGGACCATGCACAAAACACAGAAGAAGGGCAACATCCAGAACTAACAAGGACACAGAGGACTGACAGTGAAGTGGTGAGATTATGAGGGGAGACAAAAGCTGATGGACAGAGAGGATGAGTGAGTGAGCAGATGGTAGGCATAGACAGTATGAGAGGAAAGAAAAGAGAAAAGGGGAAACTAGCACCAAACTCCCAATGACAGCGGTACAGTGGAGAGAGTCCTTTAAAAAGGTACAGAGGCAGCAATAGCCAGAAGGATGAGAGACAAAGTGGGAGAGATTATGGGATATAACAGGAATGACTAATTGCAGGGAGAGAAGGAGTAGGGCCATGCAGATGAAGCAAAATCCTTTCTCACTTTCCCTCAGTGTCTTTCTCTTCCTCCCCCCTCAGGAATTGACAACAGCAGTTTGGTGGAAAAAAGAAAACACAAGGAAGACTGTAGGTTTACAAGAAAGGGTGTAAATTATAATTAGTTTAAAAAAAACAGCTTGCGCATCAAGTGCCTTAGAAAATTAAATAAAGTCAACCAGGAATTAGTATTTTGTACAAACCTGATCATTTACTTTAGGTGTACTCTTAATTTACAACAGATTACAGTTTCTAACAATTCAGTGTTCAAGTGAAATATACTGTGTATTGTAAACAATACATTTAAGCTGAGCCGACTAATGTGGCATTTCTGGAAAAGTTATGTTCACCTGATCAGCAAACCTATTAAAGTCATTATTTATTGTGTTACTTTAGTGCTTCAGCTGGTAAATATGACTTTATAACAGATCTCTGCCCTAACAATGGTACTTTTAGTGTTAATTACACTGTGCTCAAAGTATTTTTACTCGCAGCAATGCAATGTGGAGAAATTTTATCCTTCTCCCTCTTTGACGAATGCCAGTAGAGGGCGCTCAAAGAGCAGGTGGAGACAGAAAGGTCCATGTTCTTTCCTCTTGGGTGACTGAGGTCCGAATTGTGCTAGGACCCCGCTATTACTTGCAGGTTTTCTAGTTTTCTAGATTAGGCCCCAGTTTCTTGCTTTACTGCCTCCTATTGGTCCAGTAATTTAATTGCTTAATTTGCTGCTGCTGCACTTGATCTAAATTTTTTTGCGTCTATCCAAAAAAAGAAGTAGCCTAAATGGTTTAAGCCTGACTCAATAAAAGAGTTTACAAGGTATCGGCGAAGGAAAGTCACTCAAAGCCAATCACTGCAATGAAAAGTGGGGGGATCAAAATATGTGGCTTCTGTGAGGCTACTGATTATTAATAAATAACGAAGCAATTAGGCAACAGTAACTGTGATAATTAAGTGTTTTAAGAACATTGACACATAATAAAAAACATAATTTATCAGGTGCAGTCTTCTTTGCTGCAGAATTAAATTTCCAAGTGGGTGTCAAACCGTCAAACAGCCATTTAGTTATCCACATAATGTTTGTGTAATTTTTATATTTGAAAAAAAAATGCTACCTTTTAAATTTGCATTTAAGCTATTAAATAAAGATTCTATTGTCCAGCATCTGACTTTTTTTATTCAACTCTTTAACACATGGACTGTGAATAATTTGCACTTCTACTGTGTGTCCTCGTAGGATCTTTGAAAACCAGGGTTCAATTAATCTCATACTAACACTGAACTATTGGTTCATGATGATCAACATCATAATGATCATCATCTTGTAATTATCATCACAACATAATAACTATGCTTGCTACTAAAATGTAATCAAATGTAAATACAGAAGTTGCAGTTTAGTTGTATATCAGGAGTTTGGGGTGTTTCAGTGATACAAATCCCACTCAACTACACTTTTGCATGAGACATTAGACACTACACATTATTCCTTCTGTAGCTATGGTGATGGTGCAGTATGTTCAGCCTGTGTTTGAAGTAACACATTGTCTTTCTAACCCCCATAACACCAAAGGCCATAGCATAACAACCAACTGCAACATTATTTGGATCATTACACATTCTCTAAATCATTGCAATTATATTAATAAGTAGTAAATGGGCATTTGACGCATTCTTTCTTTTCTCCTTGCACCATACTCTCTCAAATAATACCAGACATCCATGTGCAAGCTGACTGTACCTGCTTTTCATAGGTATTAAATTCAGATGCATTCACAAATTGCTTTAATAAACCATTGCGTGTATTTGTATTTCCTCTTCCTTGTATCTTGCACACCAGGCAAAATGCCCCACTTTGCATATTTACATACAGCATGTTCCATTTTGGTCATTTTATAGATGCAGTCCTCAGTGCACACCCCTAGGAGATCAGCTCATGATATCTTTGCTGGTGTTAAAGTTTCCATGCGATTTAGTACAGGCAAACTTTTAGCAAATGAGGACCACAGACTTTTTTTTTCATGTCAGTCACACTGGATTCATTAAACCCACGGTGTAGACAAATTCTGATTTGTTCTGATGTTTGTGTTGGTTTTCATTGGTCTGTATCAGATTTTGTTAAACACAGAGCCCATCTAACTTTTCATTTCCTTGTCTTCATTTTAAGCAAAAATATCAAATGTACTGTACATGACAAGCCTACATGTGAAATAAACCTAATTTAAATTTAAAGTGCTGTATTCATGAGAAATATTTCACATAAAGTATTTGGTCCTTAGAAATGAAACTGCTGAGATGTAATTAGAAAAGGAACTTGTGAAACAACTGCACTGATTTATTCATCCTCCCGACTTCACTTATCTCTGAACACCAATAAAAACCAGTGGAGACAAACAGCCAAATTTATGCCACTCAAACATGACTCACCCTGCATTTGTAATTTAATTCCAGGTCATTTTTCATGGGATGTTTTCAGTATTTTGTCCTGTCTTTTTTCTGGAGTAGCCATAAACATGGAGCACAGGTCTGGTGCATTTGAGAGGGACAAAACAAACAGAGCACTGCCTCAAAGTCACAGAAACAGGATGTTTACTGGAAGGTCACTGCTCTGAATCCCCTGGCAGCTCCAGGAAAATCTGGCCAGAGAAAATAGATGAGCAATCCCCTTTTCCTACCCTTGAAGCAGTTTTGCACTGCCCCTTCAACCATATATCTCTTTTGTTTTACATGGCAGCAGCATCAAAGTGTATAACTTTATTTTAACAAAACACTGCAATGTTGCCTGTTAATTTTTAAGCACTTTCCTATCCATCTTACAAAACTGGTGCTGACATTGCTTTCACAGAGAGATAAAGATTCATATATTAGAATGTTCCATATTCAGCACAATCATCTCACTCAGGACAGCTTTATCTGGGCCTCAGCACCTCTGCGCAGCTGAATTCTGGACTTTCTAACTGGAAGACTACAGACAGTTCGGGTTGGCAACAACACAAGCAATATCATCTCACTGAGTACAGGGCTCTCCCCAAGGATGTGTGCTCAGACCCCTTCTCTTCACACTGCCAACCCATGACTGCACACCAAAATCCACTTCAAATCCCTTTATAAAGTTTGCAGACCACACAACAGTTGAGGGTCTAGTCACCAATAACGATGAGATTAACTACAGGATGGACGGGAGCCAACTGGCCACGTGGTGCAGTGACACTCTCTTTCAACATAAAGACAAAAGAGATAACTGTTGACTTCAGGAGACACACATTCAGCATCTTCCCCTGACCTGACAGTGCTGCTCTAGAGAGGATGAGCAGCACCAAGTTCCTGGGTGTGCACATAAGACTTCTCCTGGACCAACACTATGTCACTGGCCAAATTTAAAGCAGGCCCTTCGTTTCCTCTGCAAACTGAAGAGAGCGTGAGTGTGGTTTGCCTCCAACAGGAGAACCCTGCAGCACATAGTGACTGCAGCTGAAAAGGTCATTGGTGCCTCTCTCTCCGCCCTTCTGGATATCTACAACACAAGGCTGACCAGAAAAGCATTCAGGATTGCAGGTGACCCCCACTGTATGTCCTGGATATGGCAGAATGGCAGGTAACTGACTTTGATAAAATAATTATACAACAAAGTGCAGTCAGTGAGGCTCAATCATTGCCCAAATTCAGAGTCCTAACACTCTGACACTGTTGTTTATAATATTAACCAGTTGCCTGTTAGTTACCTAAACACTCATGCTCCTATCCTTTCCTACCAGTTTATTCTCATATAATCACATAAACTCACCTTGTGAGAAAATACAACAACTTGACACATATTTAATCATGTCTGACACGTGAGAATAAGCATGTTACCTCTTTATAGTGTAGCTCCAGGATGTATTGAGACCTTAGATTTTTCAAAACTAGCTTAATTAAGTCTGTTTTACACCTTGGGGAGCAAGCTTGCACAGTGCTGTCTGGTTGAGATGTTGATACATCCCTTCCTCCGTCACAAAACAGATTTACCTGTTAGTCAATTACATTACAGCCCTGCTGTAGCACCAACAATATCACTTTCCTTAAATTATCCAGTGTCCAGTATCCAGCTCTCCTTAGTGAGTTTTCTCCATGAGGTAACGTATAATACTGTATTACTGTAATGTAATACATTTAATTTTCTATTGCAAACCAAACAATGTTAACCTGCTCTAATATTTTTCAGGACAAGCCATGCAACTATTGATACACAATATCAGTACACACTATAATTATCTACCTACCAACCTTCCTATGTCACTGTATGTAGCTTCTGTATGTCACAATATAAAAGTGAGCCAGCACTAGACAACCATTCATTCTGCAGGTATAAAACTGATCCACTATTCAGTTCAGCAGCCAAACACAGGTCCTGGTCTCCTGACTGCCGCTGACCTCTTTCTGCCTGTCAGCCTCCTTCCCCCAAAACAGTCTGACCTCTCAGGTTGCAGCTCTCTGACTGCTACATCCATCACGGAGCAGGGTGAATGCTAAAAAGCCACACAGTTTCTCATCAGCTAGGAGGCTACTATTACTAATGCTATTAGGTAAAGAGTCTTAGATCTGTTTTTCTGCCTACTCACATGTGGCATTGATATTTTTAGAGCAAAAACTATACAGCTGATGTATAAAATGCATATACACCAAATGCTTTAATTTGTCTACATGCTGTTTTCTTAAACAAAGGTCTTTAATTTACATAATCTGTTATATCTATAAATCATAAACTTAACCTTGAAATGAATTCCACACTCCCTATGGTCACTATCGAGGCATTAGTTTGTAGAAATGCAGTTTTCCGTCCACCCTGTTTATATCAGAGGGTGCTACTCATATTGTGTGCACATCAGACATTACATCTGTATGAACTGCAGTGTGGGCATAGGTTATAATTCCTTATGTGCAACAAAATATCATCAAAAATGTCTCACATGGGAAAACTGAGGGGTAATGTACTAAGCTTAATGAAGTGTAAGAGCAAAAAAAATATCAGTGCACATTTTAATCGGTGTGCCTTATGATATGGATGTGTGTTATTCAAGCTTCCTTTAATCAGCTTCCTGTATTAGGTAGGTGAAGATTTAGGAAGACAATTCATTATGGCCATCAACCATCAACCATAAAATATGTAATGTTATGTCATTAGCAAACAAAGTTTTAGCTTTGTCCCCATATTAAGACCCAATCTGTAAGACTGCATTAAAAGCTGATTCCAAAGAACAATAGAGATAAAGTTTGAGTTTGGCAAAAGTAATTAACTTGCAGAATATCTGAGTAAGTGACCACACTAGCTGCAGGCATGAATAAAATCAGATGGCAGCACGTTATGATCCATTATTCTAGTAGGAGAGGTGGAAAAAATTATAGGGTAGCAGGAGGCAATAGAGGTATTAGTGGAGCTCATAAATCTAAGTTACTAAACAAAATGGAGGCAGAGTTTGTACCAAAATACAAACAAGCATGAAGCTGCTGTTCATATTAGTGATCTGCTGAACTCAGTGTTTCTCAGTGGACAGATTTACTGTGCGTTTCATCCAGGGGTGCAACAACACACTGAGTACTACTGCTTTCATCCCAGCTAATACAACAATACAGGATGTTGCTTAGTCTGCTGACCCTGCGACATCCACACTATATTTACATCGTACGCTGAATGGGAAGATTTACCTGATCACAGACAGCCAGATGTAAACAGGAGAACCTGGCCAGTGATAGGGCAATATATAAAGACAACATTGTCAATGTTGCCTCAGCAAAAGTAACAATATTGCACTGCATTAAAAAATTAATGCAAAGTAAAACTCCTGCAAATATACTTGCAGTATTCATACATATTTTTTGTGCATGCATCACTGTGTGGCTGTACACCACCATATCAATTTCAAAGAAGCAGAAAAAAGGATTAATTTAATTTCTGGTTCACTTTGATGGCTCTAATCATCTGCTCAGATTTCTTCAGCTACTGACTGCTGAAGTTGGGTAAAGTTAAACAGCGACTATTAATATTAGTGATATAAGTAGTGTTGCTTTACCAACCATAACAACACAGGAGCTGAACAATATTCAGTCAAGCTCAGTTTGTACCTGCACAGTCTGAAGAGGTATTACATATGGCAACATGCAGTGTGTGAAAACACGTGTTGGTGAAGCATAGGTGTGAAGCTTAAAAAGATCATTTTACTCAATTTAAATTGTAGCTGGGCTGACAACTGAAAAAGAGCTACAGTGTCTTTCAATATTCCCATTTCCTCTGTGTATAACTTTGCTTGTGCAGTGTAGGATTGTTTGGCATCTATTGAAATGAGCCCTACACAAAGTTTAAAATATAAGCACAAGTGGTACCACAAAATGAGACCTACTACTGACCTCCACCTGATATAGAATAAGCCATTTTCATACTTTCAGACAGAGACACTGTATAGTATGTAAAATGTAACTAGCTTTGCTCTTATTTAGAGATCTTGCCAAAGAAAGTTTTGATAAAAAAAGAACAAGTATCATTGCAGCAAATGCACATTAGAGTAGTGTCACTAAGATTCTAAAAACTTTTTATCCTTTTCGACATTTTGTCATATGTATTCAGATTTTCAAAGGTTTTGTTTTATGTTTACTCACCATCTCTGGTCCACAGCTAAAAGAGTATGACAGGATTTCAAATATATTTGTACTTCCTGGTTCCACCATGTTGGAGGTGGAAGTTTGATGTGTGCACTTTTTATAAACATGTTTCCTGAAGCTGAAGAATATATGGAAGTTTGGTTCTGTGATTAGCAAATTCTAGACAACACTGTAAATATTTTTGGTCAATTTTCAGCTTCTCTGCCGGTCTTTAGTACCCATCCCACACAAACCCACACCCTCACACAACCAACTGGTGGTTCAGTCCTCTCCAATTAGTTATAGTGGAGTATATGAGGAAGAGATTGTGTGTGTGAAATATCAAGTTGTGGCTGCTGAATTAACAACAGCAGTTGTAATAACAAAATGAAGCTTTAAGGACTGAGAAATCCCATCAAATATTGTCAGTAAATACTGTACATAAGCTAATGTTGCAGTGAATATATCTAAATCAACTGTGTTGGAAATGGTTCACTGTTTCTATATACTGGTTAAATTGGCACTTTCTGATACTAATGTGAAATAATATTTTTTCTTTCATTTTGATATGTGAATTTTTGTGGACAGGCATCTACACTTAAGAAGCCAAAGGTTTAGGGTTCAGTGTGCAGGGACACTTGAATATGTGGCCAGGAGGAAGCACGAGTTGAGCTACTGACTCTGCGGTTCATGGACGACTGCTTCACCAACTGACCTACAGCAACCCCAATTTGAGATGGTTACATGACTTTTTACGTGGGAAAGCAGTGCATCAAAACATCTTGCAACAGCGTGCCTGCTCTGAAACAATAAATAATCTGCTTGGAACACAACATACCTATCATATTCTCACAGTTTCATATGAAGCAGTGCAGACTGACTTCTATTGGTAAAGTGCACCTGACTGCATTTGAAAGAAAGTCGTGTGTGATAGCTCAGTTGAAGCAAGATAACTGAAGTATTTTGTTGTGGTTTATTGAAGCTGATTTGAATGGGGTACAACCACAGTTGTTCAAACAAAAGCTGTTCATTATGACCACATCTATGTGGAGTTATTTTTAAAATGGACTGACTAGACTGAGTCAGAGATATCCCTGACCATTTAGCTGTGGAGCTAAAAGCACATTAAAAGACCACCATAACTAGATTAACAATTGTAATCTGATGACTCATTCATACATACTAAGATGCTAAGTTTCGTCTTAGATACAGATTAATAGGATTTTTGCAGATCTGACATCAGTTAGCATAGAAACAAGCCTCTGAGCTGCAGTACCAGTTGACACCAGATCAACACAACAACACTTGACCATCCTCAATGAAATCATGTGACTGGCCACAACATATCCACTATCAACACTACCTATTTATCATCTGCTTGTGTTTGTTTCGTTCATTTATCTCTGGACATTCTCTCCTAACTTCTGCTTATTGTTGGTTTAGTTTGACAGCTACAGCTTCTGACAGTGGCACTGTTTTGTCTCTTGCCAATAAGAGTCCACTCAGTTGAGCACAGCTGACAAACAGAGGGATGGAAAGCACTGAAATGGATTGATTGATGAGGGGATACAGAGATGGGTGAAGTAAATACTAAGCCGGAGGGACAGGAAAGCGATGACCTAGAAGCAACATGTAAGAGTGCAGGTGTAAGGTCACATCTAGTCACAAGAACACAAACACACACATTTACACATCTGTCAGTGCAGTTTCAGTACTTTCTACAACTGTGGTTCTACAAGGGCTGAAGCAGGGAGAAATGTGCTTCATGTAAAGGTTCAGTCAGTTTAGTCATTTAGTTTGGGCCAAAATAGTCAGCGAATAAAGAGAAGAGGGAATATTTTTAGTCAAGTGGGATAGTAATACTTTGTGAGAGATTTCTGCATAGTGGTTTTACACAATCCACTCATCCATTAGCATGTCATACATCCTGATGAAAATGTGCAATAATATCTTAGGATGAAACCCTCAATGTCTGTCATGATCTTGGATGTAAGAGTTTTTTTTCAACAGTAGGAGAGGTGTTTGTATGGCTTTAGCGTGGTCTCTGGTGACCACACCTTGCAGTTCTGAAATACTGAATTTTTGTTAAGGTCTAATACCAGCAAGAGTGCAAGCACGTCCAATTATTGTTTTTCACACTACTTTTCCTTTAAGGGTTTTCTCTTCAAATCTGAAGGATGCTTCTTGTCTACACATCTCTTCCAGGAATCCAAAAGACACCTGGATGCATTGTTCCAAACAATCACCTAGATTCATGAATGAAGTGATGAAAATGAGAAATATGCTTCTAGATGACACTTCACTAATTTGCTGAGGTATGCAAATGCAAAGTGGTCATTTTAGTTGATATTAGAAATAGGTCAAACAACTATGCAGAATGTGAAAACGTCATGGTGACAATCCATGACTGGACTCACCTGTCCACCCTCTGACTCACCCTCTAAAGAGGCTCTAGAACCAGTCGAGGCACATGGCCGCCCACCCTGAGCCTGCATGATTCTCCTGGAGGTTATTTATGTTAAAGGGAGCTTTTCCCATCCACATTTACCTTTTGTTTGATCAAGGGGGTTTTTCCATATTACTGTTAAAGGTCTTAACCTTACAATGTAAAGTGCCTTTATATTTTTTTCTTATGATGTGGTGCTACATAAATTAACTAAATTGACCTGAACATAAACACTACTCCTAGATGATCATGTTGCTCCATTTCTGGATCAATGTGCATGGGTATACTTTAGAGGTAAGCTCCTGTGTGCATTTCATGCTTGTCAGAAGCAGTATATATAGAGTTTCAACAGTAGATATTTAGCTTCAATCATAGAACAAGAAACCAATAAGAAGTACAAAGGTCAGTCCCGGCAGACTACAGTAAATAAACTGCTGTGTAGGTCCTGTATCAACAGTGACTGAGCAACGGCAAACACGGTTATTATTGCATTGAGAAGAAGATGCTCTAGGGCGTGTGGCTCAGTGTTCTGTGCTTCAGTCCGGTCTGAGCCTTGTATGTCAATCAAATGTCACGTCATGTAATGTGAAATTTCAGATGCTAACTTTGGAGGCCTGATTAAACTACCTAAACGCTTACTGGCATGGAAATATTTAAATCAGTTTCAATTAAGCCCCTTTTGAAAGCCACACTGCAAATTCAAATTACACTCTTCCTCTTTTCCCTGCTGACTTTCTGGATGCATTAAAAGCAATGCTGATCTTATTCTCTAACCACATGCATTATGTTACCAAATCTGAATGGATCATGGAGGATTGATTGTTTCATGATGTCTGGACTTCTACTGTCTATTATAAGAATTTATACTTACATTACTCCAGTATGACTTACTTTGTAAACATTACAGCACCACATGCAAACTGAAATTTCCATTTAGACAACACAACATTTTAATAGTCCTAATCTTTAATGAAACTAATGAGGTTAAATATTAACCGAA
>OMLM01014585.1:0-13811 GCA_900302695.1 Helostoma temminkii
CTGCTGGTATGAGTGTATTAGTCTATTAGCCCATATAATCTGTGTTACATAACACCTAAAATGTTAATCTGACTGGAATCTGTGGCTTGCATCTGCTGGCATGAAGGCTGTGAATAGATGCACAGAAGAGGAATGCATGACTTCATTAAATGATACTTCCCCTGTCAGTCTGCCACCCAGGTTTTTTTTTGACATGTTTTGGCATATCTTACTGACATGTGTGCTGACAGTGTCACTGCATATATTTTCTTAAATGATCAAATGATGTATTCAGGATGTGAGAATATATTTTAATACATTTTTAAAATATATTTGAATATGTTTGCGCTCTTCTAACTTGTGCATGTATACTCATGCATGTGTTATATGTTAGAAGGAATTTGATGTACAATATGTGTTTGTGATGTGCAATACATGCATGTATTGATAAGAGGAGGTAATGTGTTTTAATGTAATGTTTTACTTTCCCAGCAGGGAGAATTGTGATCACAACCACTGCTGTCACTGTAACGGTGGGCAAGAAAACTACCATTGCTGGAGGTAGGATAACAGTTTTTTTTGGCTGCACACACTGTTTCTTTTACATATTGTACATGCCGTTCCCTTTCTTTCTCACATTCTTTCTGCAAGACAATCAAATGGCACACTTTACTGATTGTTTGTTGTAACAGTAGGAAAAGAGCTTACCTTGTTTTCAGTGCACTGTTGTTGTCCTCAGTGGAAGTCACTTTGGTCTTATGAGGACAGAAGGATTTTGTGAGCTGTGTAAAACTCTTAGTGCCTAAGAGGTTAATTCAGTTGGTTACATTTACACAACAGGACAAATAATTTATAGAGACACAGTGAATAGAGCATGGGCTGACTGACAACACTGATATCACTATCATGGGAATCATAAAAATCTTTTTTGTCATCTTAGGAAATGTTGCCAATAATATATATATTCGAGAAAACGTGCTCTGGAGCTTTTGATCATTACATGAGATTTACCAGCTTGCCACTGGGTGACTGCATTAATGCTAAAGATCATGTGATATGATAAAAAACCAAAAGGACCCTTTTCTCATCTGCTGTTTCCAAGGCGAGAAATGAACGTCATAACATTTACTGGACACCTGTTCATTTTTACATATTTGCCAACGTGTAATACACACCAATACCAAAAATATATATACTGTTAATTGTGCCTGCAGTTGTAATTGATCACGTACCTGCAGTGCTTGGAAAGTGCTGCACATTAGACTTTTATTGATCATACATATGCTCCTCTTCCTGTCTTGCCCATGACAGATATTCAGGTGACTCCATAAAGAAAAAGCTGACAGAGCTGTGCAGCCCAGTGGAATGTCATCAAATGGTCATTATCTCAGTTGGTATCTCAACAATAATTATGCTCCAACAGGGGCAAAATGCACCTAACAGTAAGCTAGAAGGTCGACATCGTCTATACATACTACAGTATAATAAGTGGCTGTAGTAATTATAGTTATATATAGTCATAAAAGCAGTGATATAGTCCATGAAGGGACAAGGTCAGGTGTAAGGTTGATGGTAGGCAATAAAACACAGGACTCTGAAATGGGAGACACCCATTTGTTTCCTGTTTGATAGAATTGTGTGTTGTTAGTCCAATTAGTTATGTTAACATGACATTTCCATAATGTTCTGTGGCAGCAAAAATGACAAGATAATCAGCATAATCATGTTGTCGTGTGCCTAAAGCTGGTAGGCCCTGTGTTTTTGATTGGATTGTAGCCATGACTAAGGAGGTCCACTGCATGATAGCGAACTACTGAGCTGACGCCGCTAACATCTGTGGTCCCGTCATCAAATAATAACACTCATTGATCCCTTTCAAAGCATGTGTCCTTTGTGTTGCATGAGTGTTTATTTCACACTAAAACATTTTATCCAGTCATTCATAGTTTCTGGCTTTGATTCACAGCTTCCTGATGTGTTAGTTATTGTGTGTGTTTGTTCTGGTAAGATCATCTGACTGACACATCTGACTCACACATTCATCTGTCATCTTCATAAGTATCAGACTGCGCACACAAAGGTGCGTGAGTGTGCCAGTGTGTAAACCTACGTGCATTTTGTCTCATTTCACTTGCATACAGAAAAACACTCGAAGCACACTTAAACACACTCACATGCAAACACGCGCTTATCTGTATTTGACAGCTTTTGTAGAAATTTTCTCAGGTGTGACGGAAGTGGAAAACAGGGAATGCAGGGAGAGATGTGAGAAAGAGTTCAAAATAGATGTGTTTCTGTGTCTCTTATTCTCACTGCCTGATAATCTTACTGTGTTACTTTTTCTTCTCTATATTGCATCATTCTTTCCTTCTCTGCCTGTTATAAATATTAACTTTACAGTATATGTTAAGTCCAATCTTAGCTTACTGTTGCCGTTACAGTAACCCAGACACTAGAAATGACAGAATGATGTGAAATTACTATCACTAAAAAATAGCATTTATAAGAAAGCAAAGTATAGTATAAAGTAAATGCAAAATGTAAACTGGTTATGTTCACTGCAATGAGGGGTTTTGACTTTGACTTTGAAAAAACACTTGAGTTTTGGGTATGCTGTTGGCAGATCACAGTCACATCAATGATTTGAGGTCAAGGCTATAAATTAGTCGATATTTTTATTCACTGCTCATAGTCCCTGCTGCGTCACTGGATGTCAAATGGAACAGCTTTTCTACCAGCATCATCACAACAAAGCATTTATCACAAGGGCTGTATCAATGTTTTATAGACTTGCTCTGACTTTCCTACACACGCGCACACACACACACACACACACTGTGATTCACTCTCTGACACTCTTCCTTAACTCTGGTAAATCCTCACATACATCTCTCTTTTCCTAGCTTTAGTATTCTTCCTAAGCTGTCAGACCTGTCTCCCTTCACATCCTCTAGATTTTTTACTCAGTTTTTCTCTTTCCTTCGTTCTTCTCTGTCACATCATTCTTTCTCTAATTCCTCTATTCTGTCTTCCTCACATTTACCTCCTGAACACAAGGGGATTATATATTCACAAGAGCTACTTATACATACCACCAAAACCCTTACTGTACCCATCTTTTACATCCTTTGGTCTAGCACTTAAACAAGTCTACATGTAAAATCAGAATACACAGACTAAATGCCACAAAAAAAGTCTGTGTTTTGCTTAAGGAGGACATACATTTGCATGTACCAATGTATGTATGTCAAACATATTTTTTTAGAATATAGCATTAATTTTTTTATGATGAATACAGAGCATAAAAGGTTGTTATTTCTGCAGTCAAACTGTGTTACATAAAGCTAACAGGTAAGTTGAAACATGGTTTGTGTTGAATACAAATACAGTATTTTCTTTTATTGTTATAAGCAGTTGCAATTCAGTGCGTTACCACAGAGTGCCAGTGTTTGTCTGAACAGAAACTGGTCAGTTTTACAGCAGCTTCTCTGTGTATGTTGTGTTTTTGCATTTTGGTGGCAGATTTAATTTCTACGCCTGTGATGAAGGCCAAGGATTTGGTATTTCAGTGTCTGATCCAAAATCAGTCAACTGCGACTACAGAAACACTGTGTTTACGCTGTTCTAAGGCTCAGCAATGGATTAGTATAGCTCTGTGGCAGAAGTGACAGGCTGTATGTAAATAAACCTAATACGCTCCTACTGTCAGGCAAACAGAATGAGAATAAGAGAAAGAGGAAGAATAAGTAGGTAAATAAAAAGGCAGAGAAAGAGAGAGTGAGGAAAGAGGAAATGTTAGAGAAAGGACATCTGACGTGAGGGAGGAGAAGAAAAAGGATAAAAATGATGGAGAAAATGAGGTAAGATAAGGGAGGTGAAAAGTGAAAAAAGACACAATAGACCAGACAGAGAAAAGGATAAAGAGGGCAGCGATGAGAGAAAAGAAGGTGAAAAGACAAAAAAAAATGATGGGAAAAGAGGTGACAGAAAGATAAATGGAGACAAGATAAGTGAGAGGACAAGGGAAGGAGAGAGAAGATGAGAAATCGAGGTGAAGGGGGACAGAAGGGCAAGGGACAGAAAAAATGAAAGAGGCACAGTATACAGAGGAGCCGTTATCACAACTCATATACTTTCATTTGATGTGTATTTATTCCACCTCAGCTTTATCTCCAAATAATATGTTATTTAACTTGATTTGTGATTTATATAAATCATTTTCTCCCATCCATGGTGTATATAAAAGGAATCTACCACGTAGGATTCTGTGTTAGGTTTACTGCCAAATATAATTTAGGATTATTCCGCTGTGTCGTAATTCTAAAATTATTCCATCCTAATAATCCAATGCCGTATGTGTAAAAAATCCAGGATCTACTTTTAAGGTGAATTTTTCTTTCCCACATGCATACAATGTAATATTGTGCTTTGATAATTCTGAAATAACTGGTTGTTTATCAGTAGTCTGGATGTAAATTTGACATAAGTGTGATATGTTTTTATTTAAATTAATGCATAATGACCAGGAAGTGCTTCATCATCATCATCATCATCATCATAGCATCACTGTCATAATCACAATCATAATAATAACACAACACACCATAGATTTCTGGGCAGTGTAATCTTTAAGGCCCTCAGTCATCTTGGCTGCTGCAGTTTGTACATAACAAACTATAATTTATTGTTTTTACACACACAGGCTATAGAAACATGATTCAGCTAGCTAAGATACTTAGCTACCAACAACACAAGACCTGCAGACCAGGGCCTGAGAGGACGATGTTTCTAGATTCATAGAAAGAGTTTAATTGCTGTTATTTTTTCAGTCACTGCTACTATGTTTACACTTGTCATGTACTGTATGCAAGTTGTTGATGCACTAAATAGTGTAATGTTCAAAAATTGGTAAGAGTGGGTGATGTGGTGAAAGTAATTTAAAGTTCCAGTAAACAGCTAAACAGTAATTTAGCTTGGCTAACTGTAACCACAAACTTTTCTCAGCCTATTCCCTTGGTCTTAAGTTGCATTACTTTAACCAAAGCTTAAATGTATAAGCTATGTGGATTTTGGATAAATAAGTAACAGTGTAAGAGTATCAGTGTGTTACACTAAGTGAAAGCTTAATATGACTAATATGTAACTAATATTTCACCAAAAATTGTTTTTTAAAAAAAAAATATTTCTTTCATTCTGTGTAGCAGCAGACCAAGCCCACACAAGTCATTTATATGAGATACATCTGTTCATACAACATTAATTGAAAAGAATATTTTTTAAACAATAATGTACCTGTATGTTACCACTATGTCACCTATGTGAATGCACACTAAACTCTTTCTATGTTTCTAGTGAAAAATTTACAAACTACTGAACACAACTAAATAAACACAATAAATAAACAAGCATTACAGAGATTTTAAAACCTAAAACCAAATGAAACATAGACATTCTAAACACAAAAAGACATACATTATGAATTAATACAGAAAACCATAACAATTACGTCAAAAACATTTTGGGGATTGCTGGGCCAACACACCATATTAAAGACTAGTATAATGATATTTATCCGCATCATACCTAGGTATAATATAACACACTGTTAATATAGTCCAGCCAATTAAAATTTTGAGAGATAGTTCTACCATAGGGAAGCAATATGCAATGAAAGGCATATAAGATGTTAATGAAAATGCTACAATATGTCAAGCAAACAAACTAACTTTTATTGTGAATGCACTGAATACACTGAAAGTGTGCTACTCAAACAGATATGAGATTCGAGTGATCATTCTAAGACAATACTAAAGTAATAACATAAAGAGCCTTTGGCAAGTGAATAGGTTTTCGTGTCATGATGACAAAACTTCCATTGCATATTGCAGATTCTTTGGGAAAATCACCGGGGGACAACAATGGGAGAAGGGATGGATAAAAGGAAAGAAACGAGGTGGAAGTCTTTAAGGAAGTGTGAAAAACCTTCCATAAATAGCACTGAATGGAAAATGGATGGGGAGATAAAGGGACAAGAAGCAGTGGGGAAAAATAGCAGCGTCTTTTTTATTTAATCCCTTGTTTGTAATAATCCCTCTGGGCAAATCGTCCATCTTAAAAAGAAGGGAAGGTAAGGTAGGAGGAACAGGGAGGCCAGAGGGAAACTGATTAGGAAAATAAAGTGCAGGAGTCTGAAATTTGTAGTCCTTGAATTTTTTGTAGTCCTTGAATGATAGGCTTCTCTGAGTTTTTTCCATGCCATAGTAGCAAACATTCACCTCTGAGGATGAAATCATTCTGGAAATCTCTGAACATAGAATATTTGCCTTAAAGCAAAGTCTGTGGTCATTTAAATGTGTTCCTTAAAACGATTGTGAAGATGTTTCTGCTCCAGCCTAGAAGCAGAGTCCAGGTAATACCAGAAAATACGACCACTTTTTACTGATCATAATAATTAACAGGCATAATTATTTCCTCTAAAAGCATGTTTCAGAGAAAAGTGACAAAAATGGGATATTCCAGTTAAATTGTTTGTTTCCCGTTTAACTGATTTATAAGATCCAGTGAGGAATCTCCTGCACGGCTCAGTCTCTGACACCTGGAGGAAGTTGTTGGTCCAGAAAACATCCCAAAAGAAACACATATGGTCCAGATAGGGTAGAGTTGTTGTCTCTGACCTCATATTCTTGAATTGTTTCCACAAAACCAAACAATTTTCTGTCTTGCACATCAGTCTCAAGTGACAAGAGAATCAGGAACCTTTGTGTTTGATTTCCTGTCAACATATCATCTGCATCCCCAGTATTCTCTCGGAAATAATGCAGGAGAGAGGTGCCGATTTTAGAAATGAATCCTTGTGTTCATCCAAACATTTACCTTAGTTTCAGTCAAGCTTTCCAACATTGGCTTCTGGTCAACAGGAATATAGGAGGAGCATTAATCCACATTAGGGTAAATGATCTTGGGCTGGGCTCCTGTTTATTTCTAGTAACTGTCAGCTTTGGAGAAGTTGAGGAGGCGAAAGATGCAAACAAAATAACAGCTAATATCATAAATTCTTCTGATTATTGTGGATATTGGTCCAGTCACCAAAATGCATACTATAAATCCCTGAAAATTCAATCCAGTTTTACAAAATACTGACTGACCCTCTTAACACCTTATATCAGTTTCATACTACAAAGAGTACAATACCATTTATGCTCTTGACCAATAGTATGTAAATTCAGCAGCAGACAACAGCAGCAGTAGGTGGTTGGTAGGCAAATTGGACGAACAATTGGTAAAAAATAAAATACTGCAGTGAGAATGGCTCCAAATGCAAGAGATGGCTCCAAATCAGGGAACTGATAAGGTGTGTGAGAGGGAGTGTATTAGAGAGAGGGACAGAGAGGGAGAAGGTTAAAAATAGATAGAGGACAAAGAAAGGAAGACAAAAAATGGAGAATGGTGCCAGAAAATAAGAGGGAGAGATATCATAACTGTCCGTGTGCATAAAGCAAGTTCTCTTCCATCTCTCTCCTCTTTGAGCCCTTTTAATATTTGCCCTTTCCAACCTTCACCGTTTGACAGGTAAACCCTCCAGCATCTCACTAGGCCACAGAGGAAATCTGTTTTTCCTCCCTGTCCTCCCCATCTGCCTCTCCATCTCCCATCAGTGGTTGCCTCTTCTTCAGCTCTCTCTGGTATTTGGCCATCAGGGAGGCATAGATGCAGCCGTACGCTGCAGCTGCAACCATCATGATGCAAACAATACCGCACACCACTCCAGCTATCACCACTGTGCCAATGGCGCGACGCACACTTGCAGGTCTGTAGCGAGCACGGACACAGTCTGATGAGGGCTCTCCACCTCCACCTCCACCTCCACCTCCTCCTCCACCTGCTGTGTTTGATGAGGAGTCTTCACCAGTTTTACCACTGGTGTCAGAAACTGGTGTTGCCCCACTGGGGTTGAGAGCACTCCTGCTGCAGGGAGGAACACCTCCTTGTCCAGAACGGGAACCCTCACCACCTCCTCCATTCTCATCTTCGAGTTGGAGGCAGTAGTTGAACATTTCCACTGGAACGCCACGGATGTCTCTCCCACGTAGATCCTTTGGTAGCGTACACTCCACGGCATCCACCTTACCCCCTGATAGAGAGAGTAAAAGGGGCAGAAACAGGAGGAAAGGTGGAAGTCATTTAGAAAATGCCTTATGTCCGTAAATCACTAAACCAATTAACTAAGAGAGAGGAAAAAACAGGGGGTGGTTGTGCCAACACTAGGATGAGTCATACATCAGTTAACACACACACACACAGGGTTTGTTGTGCCCTCTACACTAAGTTTGAGATGGCCTCAACTAAGCTTTTCTATAATGCATGAGATGACATGCCTGGCTCCAGCAGAGCTCCAGTGTATGTTTGGCAGAGAGAAATATCTGAGTCACTTATTCCCACATGCGGCAGGGAGGTGGGGTTTCTACTTTACTATCACATGCCGCATTTGCCTACACGCATGCCTAGTATTTGTTGTGAAGTTGCATGTTAGAAAAGGCCATTGATGTGCGTCCTCAGAAACTGTACAACCTCAGAAACAATGAGATAATAGGAGAATAATAACAAAAGGCAGGAGGAAATTGGTATTTAGTCCCAGATGCTTTTATCCCGGTGTGTGACAAAAAGAATCCCCTCTGCAAACACAGTTCTCTCTCTTTAAATAACCCAGCTGTGCATGCTTGAAGTAGTTTGAAGCAGGTAGACATCAACACAGGCTGTGTCACCAAGATTTTCACACATGTTCTGTGCTTTCTCAAACTTTCTGAAACACGTATTGTGCATTATCTGCCCTTTTAGGAGCTGCTGCCATGATTTCACGTTCCACTACAAAATGTCACCTTGTGAATTTCTCTGCTGCTCTGATGATTATTAAATTATCATGTCCACTGTGTGCCGGTTTCTTTTTGAAGTGTACTGTAGTGAGCTGGAGAGTAGAGCCCAGAAAGCAGAAGAGAGCACAATGAAACAGAGAGGAGAATGGAACAGAAAAAAGGAGAGATGCTTCATTAGCAGGGCAGCTGAGGCCCGAGGCGCTGAGGTGAATGTAGATTTTTACACATGAACAGAGAGTGGAGAGCAGCTGTGGTTATCTGATGTACTAACAGCCTGAAGAGACACGTGGTAACACACTCTGTATACAGAAACACACAATGGGCACGGTAACGTGCATTCACACATCAATGCAGTTATATTCTGTAGTTAGACGCTTAGCGATGCACAAATGGAAACACACACCTAGCCACGTGTTCTCTGACATACACTAACCTCCACTAGTTCCTACCCAGTACTTTATGACTTCTTTTCTTTCTTATGCTCATGTAACATAAATCAAACATGTACCTCTGTACAGCAGCCACTCCATCCAGTGTTTGAAATCACGGAGGTTGCAGTCACATTCCCAGGGGTTGTGTCCCAGTTCTAGGTGTTGTAGGTTGGCAAGGGGCTCAAATGCTGCCCTCTCCAAACCATGAAGCCTGTTACTCGCTAGAGAGAGCCACCTATGGAACAATTAGAATAAAGTTCTTTTATTTTCATTTTAACTTCTCTCAAGACAGGAATTTTAAACTTGTGACACTGATTGAAAAAGTAGCTCATAACAATGCCAGCCACTGCATGCACTACACTATCACTGATATCACTACCATTATATCTCTATCTAACATTGTATGCTGTAATATTCCTTCCTTTACTTTGTTACTTTGGAGTCTGTAAAGGAGCTTTGAATAAAAACATGTCAGCTTAGATATGTGTCTACCTGAGGCTCTGCAGCTCATCCAGTAGCCCCAAAGGAACAGAGGACAGTCCGTTTAGGGACAGATCCAGACTCTGAAGACCCCCCAACCCCTGTAGAAACATCAAGACTTTTTTGTTGTGTCATCTTACAAAACATTTTTGTATTGATACCCTCAGTCTTTAATACCACGAGGTTCAGCTAGCATCACTGGATGGGCTATCTTGTTTAATTTAGGGTCCCAAGAAAAATCATGACACAAGTTCATTAGACAGACTGCTTTGGTTTAGATATAAGTGGATCAAAGTGTTGAGCAAATAGTCTATTACTAATTTATCACTTGGACCAGAGCCCAGTCATGTCAGTATATCAGTTCAGGTTGGCCCTACTTATAAACAGTTTCTTTATTCAGATAGCAGTTTTTTGCTACTTTGGTGGTTTGACTGATCTGATGAAATGTTTCGCAATACATGACAAACATTCATCTTTTTTTACTTATTTATTTTTTAATTTGAGCTAACAGAATTGAAATTGTGTGTAAGGAGTGGTGTTCTGGAGCAAGCATTTAGTGAGTATACTGAGACTGATTCACACTCCCTCCTGTAGGACAACTGTAAGCTGTTTATGCTGCTTATGTTTGCAATTGCTTTCTTATATAGTTGGTAAATCTTGTTTTTGCTTAAGTAAATCTCTTATATAATGGACCTATAATATTGCAATAATACTACTTAAGTTGTAGGCAGGATGAAATAGCTGGGCTATTTGTCACATCTCAACAGAATCAGGCCTAATTGTATCTTTTGTGAGCTTTACCCCAGCATGAAGGCCTGACATAATTAGTGAGATTTCCAGTGTGTCTTTGCTTAAACATCCTGAATATAGTTTCCAGTCTGAAAACTGAAAAATTTGCAGTCTGTCTGAAATATCACAGCAGAATCAAAAACATGGCCAGACCATTATAATATTTGTTTGTATACATGTGTGTGGTCAAGCCTACTCTGGTATTTCCATGGCAGCATTCTTTTTTGCAGTCACATCAAAAAAAGCTATACCAATGAGTTTTGTGTCTTTGTTTTTTCCTGTCGTTCTGTGTGTGTTTGAGTGCATCTCAAAGCAGTCTCTTTGTAGTGACACTCATGGAAATCCCCTCTGTTTGTCAAGATTAGTGTGATTTGCATTTGTTGTTATTAGGCAAAAATAAGTAACATTGGTCTGTTGTTTATACCTGCAATTCAGTGATGCTGGGAGGAAGTGTGGATCATATGCTGGGCAATGCAGCAATTTGATCTCTCTATGGAGGTGGAACTGTTTTACCATTTGCCATGTTTCCACTGAAAATACAACTGATTTTTTGAGGTATATCCACTCCACATGCATTTTTGTAGAAATTCTGCATACACTCTGTGCTTACCTGAAAGAGTTCTCTGTCCATTACTGTTATAGAATTGTTGTGCAGAGTCAGTCTAGTCAGGTTGGACATTTCTCTGAATAATCCAGCTGGTAAATTATCTAGGTAGTTATTAGAGAGGTCCAGCTCCTAAAATATACAACAAATAAATTTTCACTTGATGCATATTTTCATTTTTAGACACTGACTGAATTTCCATGCAATCCATTCCATCAGATAATTAAAATACAAACATTAATAATATTTAAGATTTAAAGTAGACAGCAGCCAGAGCCTGTAACCGAAGAGACTGCTGTTATTAAGCTTTTTTAGTTTTTACTGCTACAGTAACTACCCACAATTCTTCACTGTTGCATTAAAATAACAAGTTGGCTGGGCTTTGCAAACAATGAAAATGTGAAGCTTTTAAAAAAAATGTGTCTAAGGGAAGTTGTCTGCAGTTTGCTCACTTTACAGTACTACTTATTGTCCTGAGGGAAAACTGTGCATGAAGGGTCAGTGCAGAAACACTACACATGCTAAACAGCACAGTTAACAGCAACTCACAACATGTTCAACTCTGTTGGGTAAAGAAACATTCACTGATTATAACAATTCTTGTACTACAGACCTCCAAAGAGGAGAGGTTAGCAAAGGCAGAGGCTCCCAGTGAGGAGAGCTTGTTGTTGGCTAGCAGGAGGGAACGGCTCCCTGGAGGCAGTAGGTGCAGGGGAGGCAGGGAGGAGAGACCATGGCCTCCACAGTCCACCACCAGGCCATCTGAGGAGCACAGACAGGGAGGAGGGCAGGAGGAGGCTGGTGGCAACAGTACTGCCAGGAGGCAGAGGGCACAAAGGAACGCTGGGAGAGAAGAAGAGAGAGAAACACATGGTTTATTATGTGTTATTGTAAATGATTGGTACACCAGAGATACTGGAGACAAAGCTCAAAGAATATACTGAAGTTCATGCAGAAAGAGGACGGTCAAAAATGATTCAGTAGTTTAAAGCGGAAATTATTATTACAAATTTGTCTGATTAATCATTTAGTCATAGGGACTTGTCAGACCTGACAGACTTGACTGTCTGAAATTTTTATTGTCATTTGATCTGTCATTCAGTCAGTTTGCTGCCAGACATGTCCAGACTGTCTATAGTAACTATTTTAATTGTTTGTGTGTGTTTCTAGCCTACTCTTACTGGTATTTTAAGTGCAGACTCACATCTCTTTTCAAAAAAGCTTTACTATCTAGTGTTCGTTGTGTTCTTTGTCTTTTTCTTTCTATTCTTTCAGTGTGTTCTCTCTGTGTGTGTGCATCCCACGGCAGTCTCTTTACTGACACTCAGGGAAATCCCCTCTGTTTGTCTTATTTTTATTTCATTGTTTTCCTGCACACTATAGTAATTTCATGTTTTCCACTCATCATCTCTGTTTCTTTCTCAGTTTTTAGCCTTCTTATTTCATTCCGTTTCAAGTCTTCAAGTCTTTGCTCCTATTCATTTTTATCTGCATCTATTTGAGGCCTTTTAATTCATTCTTTTTCGTTTACATTTGTTTCTCTGTCTGCCTTTCTTTACGTCTGTCCCTCTCTCCACTCTATAATCTCTCTCTCTTCTCCTTACTTCACTTTATCTTTCTCATTCTCTGTCACATCATGTCTCCCGACACTACTCTGTATTCCCTCAGTGTCTCGTTATAGTGGCTGACTTTGTTTCCATCCACTGGCTTATCAGCACGACTTAGGCTTTATCTCACTGTGCATGTCGGAGTATGTGTGTGGGCATAAGTTTGTGCTTGTGTATTAAGCACCACCAAAGCATGATATTAAGAAAACTACTCTGTCTGAACTCCAGACACAAACACAGCACTTTTTACTTCCTGACAAGACTTTGCTTCAGCAGCAGATTTCATCTCTTGCATCATCTGCATGTTATTAGGATCTATTTCTCAATGTGCCACTGCCTTTTTCACACTATGTCTCACCCACTCCCTCTTGTTGTATTTTCTCTCTCTTAGTCCATCTGTTGAATTCTACATTTGTTTTCGTTCTCATTTTCTCTCCCCTTCCTCTCACTCATAATCAAGACTCAATTCCCTTTCGTCACACATACAGGCTGTCTAACTCTAAATGTGATGAAACACTGCAAAATAGTCCTTTACAGACCTGTCCATATTGTGATATGTTAACAATGCAAAGTGATGTAATAAATACAGTATGAGAAGACGTAAGTAATTGCATAGGGAAAGTCATATTATTCTTCTAAAGTAACTTAATTTCCTTAGGTCCTCTGTATCTAAGCTATTAGCAAAAGATAGTTGAGAAGATTCTTTATATATCCCATTAAAATGGTGATAACTGGTAATAAAAAGACTCGCACAGAGAACAGATTATAGGATGTTTAACTGTTGTATAGGCAGTGAACTAGTCTTATTAATAAAAACATCAATCCAAGTGGAAGCAAGGATAGAATAAATTGATAAAAGCTGGGGCTATTATTTTAACAATTTTAACTTTAACTTTAAATCCAAGACTGTACAGTAGGCCCTGTCTGGACTGGTGAACTGTCCAGGGTGTACCCTGCCTCTCGCCCAGAGGATAGTTAGGATAAGCTCCAGCACCCCTGTGGCGGAGACGGGGACGAAGTGGTTCAGAAAGTGGCTGGATGTGTGGATGGA
>OMLM01014586.1:0-14031 GCA_900302695.1 Helostoma temminkii
AATATTTTTCACAATATATCTGCTGTTGCTCAGTCCCTCATCTGTTGCTGATTACTTTGTTGATGTAGTCCTTGAAAGTAAGATGCTACTTTCCTGGATGAATTGCAGCACATGTGATTTATGCTATCGATCCAACATCCTGATTAGAATTTTTAATTAATGTAGGAGGCTAATTGCCTAGATAGAGGAATCCGCCCGACCCTAAACGAGTCTGATGATTTGCGTTGCGGCACTGAGCCTAAGTTAATTGCTAGGCTGATTTGACTCATGTTGCCAGATATTTTGTGCTGTGCCACGTTTGAAAATTTGACCTCACTTTCTTCCTATTTAGAGATCAAATAAGGCTATGACAAGAAGGAAGTTAGGAAAAAGGGCCTCAAGTAGTGTGGTTATGTACATGTGAATTAGTGCCATAGAAAAACTGTCAAAGTTCCTCCAGATTTTACCAAGCACGTGCAACAAATGCAACTGCATTGCGACTGTGTTTCTTGTTTAGGTAATGGAAGTAAGATTCAGAAACTTAGAAAATGGAAAGGGGGGACTTGCTTTGCAATTTTCTCTGATACCTTGACAATAATCCCTGCTTTTCTTAGAGCAGGACAAAGGACGACTGGTGGTATTTCCACAGCCTAAAGGCCTTCCACAAACTATTAATCTTGTGCTGGAGAGCAGTGGGGGGCAGCTGTGGAGTCACAGCTGCCATTACACTGTTTCACGTTTTTCTTATGCGTTTTTACTCCAGTATTCACACTGTTTCTGTTGGCAAACACTGCAAGACTATGAGTTGAGCTAATTAATTTTAAATAAAATACATAGATGCATAACTTATGCTTAAAACCCAGAGCTACTGGTGTTAGACAAATACACAAACTCCATACTGAATCACCAGCCATTCACACTCAGGAAGAGTGTGGGCCTTTTGGCGAGGTGTCAGAGTCAATCCTTGTATTTTCTAGGTTACAGTTATCCAAACCAAACAAGCACAGTTGAGTTTCAGTTGTAAAATGAGCATTGAAGTGCCTTATATTTTTTTGGCTGGCTAGTTTGGATTGGACAGAAAAGTACATAATTTCCGTAATGCATATATCTGGTCAATAACAAAGTTTATCTATTATGACCCTAATACTGTGAGTATAAGCAGTGGTCTATCCGCCCTAAACAGCTACTTATAACAACTCTCCTCAAGATTCTATGACATTTCACTGCCAACATGATGATTTGTCCTGTAATCTTGCATGATACAAATACATGCTAAGCACCAATAGTGTTAATGACAACTTATATTGTAGATATTTTATAACTACAGGGTACGTATTTTATAATTACAGGGTAGAAGATGAACATAACTGAGCAACAAAACTGGGACATTTCTTAGAGCAGGACAAAGGATGACTGGTGGTATTTCCACAGCCTACACTTTATTTTCAATAAAGTTTATTAAATACATTCTCACTCTCAATTGCCAGTCACAGGATTTTGGAGGGTTGTTGATCATTTGCACTCTGTGGCACTCCAGGTCACACCCATCCAAGATGCACTGCAGTGGAAAACAAACTTACCTTTTATACAGGTCTTCTATTCTCATGAAATAAAAATAAAAAAAATAAATTAAAAAATGCAAAAATAACTTTTGCTTCTCAGTTCATATATAATTGATGCTGTCTTGACAGAAATGTTCACACAAACACAAATGTTTTTCCATGTTCCATTCCAGACAAGTATAATAAAATAATATTACTCCTACATTTACTCTGTAATTACTGAGTCACATCCTCATTCAGTGTCGTATATAGGCTGTATATAAAAGTGGTCCTTGTTACTTCCTTGTTTCACTTAGCTCCCGACCCTTTGTTCTTTGTAGTTACAGAGTTAGAACAAGGCAGCCGGTTGTATATTGAAAAGTACCTTGCTAGCCACTTGTTCCACCTAATTGCAGTGTAAGTAAAACATGTATTATACTATATATGATTAGTTAATCAGCAACTACTGAATGCCCGACCAAGAGACCCACTCCAAAACTAATTTCCAAAATCATGTTGAACCACTGTCCAGCAAGATCAGTTCCTGGGCATTTCCTCTACATGTTCCATCACTAGCAGGCCTTCAATACTGTATATATACAGTACTTCTATTCTTTACTTTTCATTCTGCAAATGTTTATGTGAGCAGTATACATTCTGCAGCTTTATACATCCTAAATTAAGAGCCTGGCATTCATTTTATATGTTAGTCACATAGCTAATGTGCGCTCAGAGCCTGTCTCAGGAACAACTCGTTGCAGGTATAGAAGCGTCATTAAGACAGGATTCAGAGTCCATCTAGAAACTCCAAAAAGCGTATGCATGTAGTTTTGCAGACAGTATACAGTGAGAAACATAACAGCTTTTTCTCGTCCAGAACACAGACACAGTAGCGGAATGATTGCAACAGGGAAGCAGAGCCCCATTAATGAGTTTACAGAAATATGGCATGCTGGCATTAGATAATGAGGTAATTTTAAAAAAAACACATAAAAACAACTTTAAAAGTTTCACACCATGTCTCTAGGACATCCTGAATGTTCTGCTCTGAAACTAGCTGACAATTTCTCCTGCTTCTGAGTATGTGAGTGCACACATACATACAGAGCCAGGATGTAATTGTAATGTAAAAAAGCAAGAACGTCATTTAGCAGGGAACCCTGAATTCACCAGAAAGTGGATTTTGAATAATATGGGCTCTTTAATAGCATCAAAGGTTTAGTGAGCTGATCACTCCTTTTTAGCTCATTATCCAGTCCTGTCAACCTTCTAAATTTCAATAATATCTGCAGGTTATTTGCTCTATCTGATCTTCATGTGGTAGCACAAATACTATTATTACAAAAAACTGTGTCCAGCTGCAGTCTCATGTATGTTCATGCTCTCCCTGATGTCCACAAATTATAGACAATGTCCTGGAAATTTTACATCTCCTCTGTTCTTCACACGTAACACTTGGTATGCTGGCTTTATGTTAAAAAGGTAACATTATTACTGTGTATCTATAATTAAGTATGTGTATATACCATGCAGATGTACTATTTCTGCAAAAAGATACCCTGTTAATGACACGGTCACAGGCTGTGTGACCTGTATTTGTATTTGCAGTTTAATTGTATTGAATTTGTAGACAGGGCTACACAAAGAATTTGTGATGTTGGAGCTTGCTGCTAAATATGGTTTAATTGCAGCACACCAGATGCAGATGCAAATTGTGCTGCATGTTTAAATCATCATTTTTCTTCAGTGACATACAGTATGATATCACTGTCAAGTTGTTCCCACCAAGTCAACAAAGTATCTCATTGAAACTGTTGAAAGTTTTGAAGGATGTGAATAAAGGTGTTATTTTGCAGCCATTACACGAGGCACGAGTCATGTAGGTGCCTTCATATCTCATCAATCATATGTGACGAATGTCACAAAAATGAGTTGTGTTTCAGAACATCAGGTTGCTCAAGTGGTCTAGTGCTCTAGAGGTCTGGGGTATGTGAAACAAACAAACAAACAAAAAATTACCATACAACAACAAAAAACAAAGTGCAGTTTGGCTTTAAAATGTGCTCTGTAGCTATAAAGCTTATAGCTTATAGCTTAGCTTATAAAGCAGCAGCAGGTCAGTCAGTGTTTTGTTGGTTTAAGCCTCTGGCAGTCAGTGGTTTTGCCCCAGTTGTACCTGTTGACCTTCTTCAGAAAGTAGCTAAGGATTTTGCTTGTACCTCGGCTTAGTAAAAAAGAAGTCCGGAAACATGGGAAACCTCCCCTTCTTTCCCAGCCTTCTCCTCCAGCTATTGGCATCTGAGTTTTAAGAACTCTACACATGGCCAAGATTTATGGCATACTGGAGCAAGGAGACGGGGAAAACATTCATTTCAGCAAGGAATAAAAGCACTTTTCAGATGGTTACTGTATGGTAACCAAGAAAAATACAAGGCAACTTTCACAGAGAAACAGACCAGACTGCATAAATACATCTGCTGTGTACACATCACTCAAGTAATATCTGCAGCTCTGGCATGTGCTGGCATTTCAAGGTGTCCTTTCTAGCAGCTGTTTTATCTTGAAGACAGAATCGAGTGACTAACTGATGTCCCACTGTGGATAAGAAAGAGTGGATCAATTTTTATGAAGTGGGCCACCCAAGGAAAAAAACAAAAACAAACATATGATGAGATTCTACATTATTTTGATTTCACTGACACATAAAAAATAACCATCTCCTGATAAACTGTGGACTGAGAAGAAGAAAGACAGACCAAAAATGAGAAAGGGGCAGGGAAGAAGAAAAATGAGGAGGATAAAAAAAAGAAAGAAACATTCCCAAGCTGGCCTGGTTAATTGCACAGAATTGGAAACAGATGCACAGCCGCAGTGACGTTATCTGAGTAGACCTTGAAAGTCCTTCTGGTTTGAGAAGATGGGGCATCAGAAGACTTGAGGAGGATGGCAAAAGATAAGAGGGATGACAAAGAGAGATAATTGGGAAGATTAAATGGTGTTGTGGCATGAGAGTTAGCAAAGGAGCAAAATCACAGATAATGAGGGCTAGGAGTAGTAATTGAGGCTTTGATTTTAAAAGAGGCGCTACTAGAAGTCCTGGCAAGAAGAAAATTGACTCAGCGTGGACTAGGTTAGGCTTGTACACAACTTAGTGCAATAATTTGTTGATTTATGTGATTTTTACACCTCTGCAATGGAGCCATATTTTTCTCCACCTGTCTACCACACGCTTCATCATTAATTGAAATGTCTCTCTAATAGTGTCATGGCACCAAAATGTAGTTATAACTGTATCTCAAAATAAATTTTTATATAGATATGTCACCTTCCGCTTTTGCGAAAATTACAAATTGAGTTAGGGTAGAAACAGTTTTTTATTAGCACTTCACAGGAATCTTTTAAATTTGGGATTGTTATTAATGTAATTGTTCACAAAGAGGTAGAATGAAAACCAGCATTTAAATATCTTCGACATATAGAGCCTGTTCAGAAAACTGGTCACTTGTCTAAAGCTTTTTGCTTCTCTGTCTCTTTCAAACATACACACAAGCACAACCTGACTACCAAGTTACTTTTGAGTCTGACCTTTATCTATTAAAAGGTTTTTGGTTCAGTTTCCAAGGGAAGCCACCTTCCATGTCAGGGTTGTGTGATTTGTGATTAGTGGGTAGATCATAGTGAGATGGGGCTTCAGGGCCCTCACTCTTATAATTACACTCTATCCCTAGGGAGGGACCCTAGAGTGACAGCCACGCAGCTCCCATTTTTACCAGGTCAGATTTGGCTATTGAGCACATTCTACATACCCTGCCAATGGCCCTTTCCTTTTAAAGAGTGATTCCCTTGGATCCGGGGACATACTGTAGGGACCAGCTCCATATTACCAGCAGGCACCTGTTGCTCCAACCTACTTTAAGGCAGTCAGGCCATGCTATTCCTTCTCTTCAATAACTGACAATGGGTGGGAATCTGGGAGATTTTCCACTCTTGAAGGTCTTAAATTTTCCCACTCCTTTGAGAATAAGACACTACGAATCGTTTGTCATCATCTTACAATCCAATCCAATATGTTTTATGTTTATCAGGCCAAATGTTTGCTGTTCTGGTGATTTGACCAAATTTGTAACATTCTGTGAAAGCGAATTTTGAAAAATGAGGGAAAGAAGAAGAAAATGTAGAGCATAATAAATCTTGCTGTTAGGCAGAAATGTTTAACAGATGTAGCATTCCTTTTTAGTACTTGAGGTTTTTGGTGGTTTGACTGTGGATGATGTGTAAACATTGATTACAACAAGAGGTATTATAACACAGATGATAAAATAATGCTGAAGCAACAATAAAATTATCGTTTAGAGTGGTGTTTTTCAGTAATGATCACAGCAAAGTTACATTTCGGATTCCTCAAAATCTACAGAGATTTTTTATATTATTATTATTTAAGCATTCACACACCACACCCCAGATCATTAAAAACATCTCTAATAAAGGGACATGCTCTCATTGTAGTAGTATTAGCTTGACCATTTATATATTATCTCCCTTGACTTCTATTTACATTGGATGGATCTATGTTAAATTATGTCATTTTCCACAACATGTCACTTAGGCGTTAAAGCGCATTTTCATTGAAAAGTCTTTATATTTGGCCCATCTAAGACGTGTGCGGTAATTGCTCCGAAACTCCTCTCAAGTGGAGGTCCTAGGGAGAGGCCCTCTATTTTTAAGCGGCATGTTTTTCATACCATTAAATTAATCACATACAAGCCATTTCCTTAATTCCTTTCACGTCACAACACACAGAAAGATATATCTGCATATGATTGGAAGGATTCTAGGTAGGCTAATCAGGACCAAGTGCAAATGTGGTGTATTGGCCAGCATTTACAAAAGGAATTTGGACATACATTCACTCTAGTGAGTGAATCCTGAGAAAAAAATAAATAAAAATTCAATTTCTCCTGATTTTTTTTCTTTTTGTGAGTGTCTCACACAGCACATAGATATTATATTACTAATATATATAAATCAAAAAGGTAAATACCTGAGCGATCGAACACAAAAACAAGTTTTAATGACAGTTGTATTTATTGAAGTAAAAAGGTCATCCAATACCTAAATCACCAACCAAAAAAAAGTCCTCCTGAATTTTTATTCTTTTGGAGCCACTTACTCTGCTTGGGATCATTGTCTTGCTGAATAACCCAGTTGTGCTTAGGTTTTAAGAGTCACAGACTGATGACCTGACATTCTCTTTCAGGACTCTTTGTTGCAGAGCGGAAATCATGTTTCTGTGTTTGGTTTACACCAGATGTAACGGGACCCTGTCTTCCAAACAGTTCAGCTTCTGACTCATCAGTCTGAAGTTAAACCTCATGCCTTAGGAACAGCATAGCAGCTCTTCCCAGACTGAACGTGAATGTGTTTGGTAGTTATCTGTAGTAATGAAGGGCAAATTCCGTTTTACATTTTTTTATTAATTACCTAAATAATGCTGTGTTTGTGAGTTAATTTTCTATGGCACCATTACATAAAATGAAAAAAAATGTTTTATGCATAATTTAATTTCCTGTTATTCAGCATAAAATACTTCTTTTATGTTTGGAAATTTATTGATGTGGACTAATAGTTTAAATGAAGTCTTGTGGCTCTAATGAAAATTTGGCAATACTACTTAACAAGTCCTTCCTAAACAACTTCCTTTGAAGGTGTCTGCTGTATCATACAGATGCTCGCAATGTTAGAAAATCATTTAATAAACTAAGCAGCACTTTTATTCAGCTTTCTAATTGTGTTTTGAGCTAGGTGATAAGATATCCTTACACACTACATTTTATGTGATTCAAATCTATTTGTCTTTTTTTTTATTCTTTATTAATACAGTGAACATTTAATTCCTATATATTTCTATATATTGCATTCTTACAATTTTAAAACATCTCACACTTGCTTTCTTTAAACAGGCCTTTTCTATACTTTGTCAAAGCCCTTTACAAAGCTTGCCTGTGTCTACAAGGCTGTGAGACAATGTGTGGCTTCTTTGATGTCATTTGTCTCCAGAATGCCCAAGCGTGTTGACAACATAGACTTAACCTCAGGAACTAAAGTCAAGCTGATGCTATTAATTTATGTCCAAAAAGAAGCCTCTTTGTCACTGATAGCAGCAGCAATCTGTCTTGTGTTGATGCTCAGAGACAGGTCTGCTGATTTGGTCAAAGCAGTTTGGCAGTTCTGGACAACATTTCTTTTATGGATTGAGTGCTAAATAACAGCATCATAAATTATCAGTACCTCGAGATAAGAAATATTGTCTTACATTATAGTGTATATAAAATAAGTAAGTAATACGTAAGAACAGATTTGTATTCCTAGTCTTTTTATGTAGTTACAGCTACAGACAATATTTCAACTTTAACTTTGCTGACATATTTACAAGGTTCTTTTATGTTGGTGCAGGCTGTTTTGCAAACCTAAAGTTAAATATTTGCTTGGAAGTAAGCAAAATAGAAGGAACTAAACATTCATTTTATGCTGTTAGTATGCAGAGATGTAAGATGCTTTAAATATGCAAAGGCAGATGCTTGCATTTTAGCCTTAAGAGCAGATTGAGTCACAAATCTCCCTGACTCTCCCTTGGCAGATGTTTAGAGCACTTGATGTTTCATGGCTCCACTGTGCAGCAATTGACTATTCACAGACCATTTGAAAGGTAACAAACTAAAGCATTAACTTTGTGGTGACATAACTCATTGTTTGAGCATGATGGCAAATTTTAACACACAGAAAATTGTGTTTTCAATGCCATCAGTATGCCTATGGTAAATGGATGAGTATTGTGTGCATTAGTCTAAACCACTGTGAATTGCAGTGCAAACAGGCTTGAAAAATGCTATACAAATACTTTTTGATGCTGCTTACATTTAGAAATGTTTAAAGAATTGATTAGGTTTAATTTCAAACTCCGTGTTCTCAGTTAAACATCTAGTCTTAGTCAATTTTGATTTATCCAGTTTTAAGTAGAGACTATTCCAAGTCCCAACTAATAAGCATGTCCACTGGATGCCTTGCTAGTAATTGCTCAGCGTGGGAGGACACATTAATGTTTCCCACCCATATGTTTCCAGTTGACACTACAGTTGCACTGGCAATCCTTTGGTCACAGACCTGCTTCTTTAACCTTTAGACTAATGTGCTGTCTGTGTCTCTTCCAATGCAAAATCTACCTCCAGTTCAAACTTTGCAAACAGCACATTATATAAATAGTCTATTTCTCACCAGGGAAATCAATCTTATTATTAAACTCTTAGATTTATCTTTTACAAAGATTCTATATACCTTAGTCTTTCATAAGAGTTCCCACTGGGTACTAACAACATCTGTTTCCTCTCTTTACCACAGTGTCCCACCAGACGCTCACTGAAGTAGAATACCCACCACCTAGAACACATCTCAAACACACTTCTCCATACAGGCAGTGAGCCGTTAATCTTGGTGCCCATATGCTTTCGTAAACTCCAGCTCACTTTGTAGCTAAAGCAACGAGTGTATGAGCGCCTGGAAGAAATCCAGCCTCTCTGCCCCATCTGTACTGTCTCTTACGCTAAATTGCAGCCTCCTGCTGCATGTCGACATGTCTCCCTGGCAGAGAATCAGCCTTATTTTCATTTACTGGGGGAAAAAAAAAAGGAACCTAGGAGTGGAGGAGAGCAAAAACACACGGTAGTAGGTCAGAGGTCGTCTAGGAGTGATGAATGAGCAAATAAATATGTGTCCGGGATCTGGGCCTCATAGAACAGCATTCTGTTCCACATTCCTCTGTTGGAGATCATGCTCATGACTTCCTTGGAGTCCATGGTTCCTAGTAACATCACACAAGATTTTGGCAAAGGTTTACCCCATACTTGGAGCAGATCCATAAAATATAGGTGATGAAAATACATGACACGCACTGCTGTAATTCCATGCTATGTGTTTCACATTGCCTAAAAGCTGTTGCCATGTTGTTCTGCACTGTGAGTGAGTACACTCATGTCTTATGACAAGAACTAGCTCACTGCCTCTTTATATTCATCTCATGTGTCTCACAGGATTCTCGTTGGACAACTTGAACACAGTCTGAGTTTCAGTGTACACTTTCAGCACTGTAGCTACTGGTTATTTGTGGCCTGTGCATGCACACCATTTTGGAACAGCTCATCTGTCATTATATGTTTCTGCTCTGTACAACCTCTCAAATTCCACCTGTTGTCAGATCAAACCTGGAGTCAGAAAAACTCTGGGAGATGGTGCCCTCTGTTGAAAATACTATTATATTCTTATGTATTTATTTACATTATTAGTATCATTGTGACTCATACTGAAATTAGAATAAAACCACAGTTAACTGTGAGTAATAAGAGTTTGAGATGAGATCCAGGCCAAACAAACAAATCACAAAGAAAAAAAAAGAAATTTTAACAATAACCAGTCTGCTTGTTGTTGTAAAAAGTGCACAGAAAATGCATTTCACCTACTGAAATGTCAATGTATGTATGTATATAACTGTTCATAGGATGGGTTTTGTTGGTATTGCCAACCTGCTCAACGTTTGTCAGTAACTTAAGTAGTTAAGGGCATTGTTAAGTTATGTAACTAAAATGTATACAACCAATTTATATCACTGCACATTAATTTATTATGAGTTACAGCTGGATGGGAAACTGACCATGATCACTACGCACTCTTTTAAACATAAGGCCTTGGTTAAAGCTGCCATGATGATGAACACCACTCAGGTGCTCTTCAGTTCATCAGTGAATCCTTATAACCTCCAGAGAATCAGTTCATTAGTTAACTTTGACATCTGACCTCACACTGCAAAAAACAGCCGCCAAAATCCTTTTTTCCACGCAGCATAGCGTTGCATCACATAAAACAGGGCTTTCAAATATAGCGTTTTGCCAAAACAGGGAGCTGGCAACTCCCATCAATGACCAGCACGGAGTCTCTGTACCATTAACATGCCTGAACAGACTAAGCTCTTACACTTGTGCCAGATACCACATATGGATTTTAAGACCTTTAATGGCTTCATCACCATGCAGGATAAAAACAGGAAGGAGGTACGAGATAAAGTTTCTCAGCTGACCACTTCCAGCTTGTTTTCTAATCTGTTCATATGAGGTTCTTCCATTTATCACTTGCTGGAAAAGGCAAAAAGATTTCTTCTTGCAGTGTCAGTGTCATATCCATTGTCACTGGCATTTTAAAAGCCTGCCAGAGTCCCTATGGTTGCTAATGTAGATGAGGAGGACTGGGCAGAAAAACCTGCCAAGAGATTATCAGTTCATCTGAAGCACTTTGCAGATTCACAGAGAGGTGAGAAAAGTCCATGCAGAGAGAAATGGAAAATATACAACCTACCTACAGAGGCTGTGGAAGCAGTCTGGCAAACCCAGTCTTGTATAAGAATATATTCAAGGGAAAGCATATGTCCCGTTCTGACAGTTTAAGAATTCTGTAAGAATTTTAATGGCACATAGCCCCCCTAAGCATTAGCTTCCTTTGTATTAGGGGCCAAAAAGAATAAAGCTCAGAATACACCACCTGTCAAGTAAACATTTTCTTGAAGATGCTAAAAATGTGATCTCTATACTTGAAAAAAAGAAAAACGTAAGTTTAAATAAACTAGTGAAAGAAACCTCCTGGAAACGAAAGAAAAGAAATTGATGAGGATAAACATGACATAGATCTTTGAAAAAAGTTTTGAAACAAGTCAAGGACAACTCGTCAATAAATCTATATTTAAATTGTCTTTAATTTTATTTTGCCTTCATCATTCAATTAAAGTCAGCATTCGCAAAGCAAGGCTTTAATGTTGGTGCTTCTTTCAATTTTAAGTTTTCACTGATTTCACAAGGTTAGCTGCTGCGTGTGTGGTAAAGTACTTCAAAGTCAAACTCTTCCTTAAAGCAGTTCATAGGCTTTGCTATCATGATGGCACATTAGTAGATAGCTGTAAACTCTCAACAATCATTTATAATGCATTATTTGAGAAAGCATTTCATACAAATAATTAGTCATCGCATGACATTTTTTACGTCATTGTAATTTTCAGCTGAATCTACACTTAAAACTTCCACAATGTCAAACTGAGCTCCAACTTCACAGATGAAGATGCTGCTCAAGACTTTTGATAGACATCACTATTTAAACATGGTGCATAGCAAAAGTGCAAAGTCAAACATTTTCACATCAGCAGATTACGCTGATAACATCAGAGAAGCAAAAATGATTTTTTTTCTCTGTTGCGAGAGAGTGAAGCATCCTGAACAGGGAGATAAGCAAAATGAATGGACAGGAAAGAAGTTGCAAATTCTCAAACATTCAAATAAATGAAATATATCAGATATGTAGTCCTGTTTTATTTAACACTCTACATACTGTAGTTTCCTTGCTATCCAGTAAAGCTCTGGCCAGAAATATCATTTGCTCAAAATGCCTTTTCTCAATCGTTTCTCTTTAAATACGTAATCGTGAATTGTTAAATATGCTATGAATTTGTTGCGGGTTAGTTCCAGTGTGTGTTTTTGGCAAGGGTTGCTGTGGGTGGCAGACAGACAAGTTAGAGAAAAAAAGGGGAAAAACAGAATATTTTGGTCTTGGACAGCAGAGCAGTAGTTAGGAAGTAGCTACAAGAAACTGGCTCTCTCTGAAGTAATCAACTAGGCCTTTTTTTTTTCTTCTGCTTCTTTTTTTGCCTTTTACTGAAGAGCTTTTGTTGCCAATTTGGTGGTGCCTGTGGGATGTAGTTTTTTTTCCCTCTTCTATTTTCCTTCTCTCCATCTCAAAGTAAAATCACCTGGGATGTAATTAATTAATTAGAATCAGTGCACCAAGCTGGGGAATGGGGGTGGTGGGCACATGTGTTTTCATGGTTGCTGTGGTCGATGTGTTCCGGGTGATTGGGATTAATAACAGGGGGCCAATTTGAACTGGGAATCAGTGTGCTTAATAGACATGGGGGAGGGTGCATATGAGGGAAGTGGAGTAGGAATGGAAGGGTCACGTGAGCATAGACCCCCCAGTCGCTGGAACAAAAGGACCTTTGTAGAGGGGGCACATTACAGTATGCACTTTACTTTAGGACACCAGATCCCAATCGTGGCTGTAGTAATCATGCAACTAAATCCAAGGCAGCAGTCTTTATTTCGGATGAGTAGATATGCAATTACTAGTACTCAGATAGTCCACAGTATGGAAAGTCTTTCATTTTGAAAGTATGGGATGTTTTCACATATTTGACTGTGCAAAGCTGTCTGAGACTAATGAATTCTTCATCATCTCCCTTGTGTGTTAACTCACCCTGCAAAGTGAGAAGAGGTGGAGACTGCTCTGGGCTACATCACACTGTCAAAATGCTAATACACTTTATCATAGCTCTGCTGCAACATGACCTACAAATTTGGATTTTTAAAATCTTGTTATAAGAATCATCTTCTCTTAGGAAGTGAGGAGACACACACCAAACATCTGGTTTAAAACCGCTCAATCAATTGCTCTGAAATCCTGAAATTGCTACTTTTGGCTGTGCAATCAGAGTTGTGGTCAGTGGGTTGATGGTACAACGGTGTAATAAGCTCTAGCTAAGATTGGGCTTTAACAGCATCACTGGTGACGAAACAGAGAGAGAGAAACAACCAGTGTTTTCACATTCGGGCCAAAAAGAGTCTTTTCTTGGCTCCAAGGCCATTTTCTGTAAGAGTTTGGTACACATTTATCAATTTATCAAAGCTGCCTCCAAGCTCTGACATGTTCAGTAAAACTGTAGTGTTGAATAAAATTCAATTGACAAGAGAGATGCACTTTTGGGGTGCAACTGAGAACATAGGACAAAATCCAAAGTTGTTGAAAGAAGAAATGAAATGCACAGTAGAAGGTGTAAGGTAATTTTAGAATGGCTGTTGATTGAATCAATCAACAATATGCACAAACCCTAGTCCTTGTTAATGGCTCATACAACCAAATCAATGAAGAAATTAATTTTGACTCTGCTTTATTTGCTTAATTGCCCTTTTTCATATATGGTACAGCATGTTTTACCAGCTCAGTTAATACAAATCTACATGTTCAATAAGCAAATGAACATCAAACTTGTCTTATTGTTTACTGACAGCATGTGAAAATGGCTGGTTGTACTTAACTTGCAAAGGTTTGAGGGAGGAAGTGGCACTTTTGTTCTATAACGAACACAGCCATCACGTTGACCCAGGACCTCTACCACTGCATAAGCTTAAAGCTTTGCTGTGGTAAAAGTTAACCCAGTAAAACTGATGACGGGATATATATCAGTAATGACTGCATATCCTGATGGAGATAAAATGTTAGTATTACATTTCCATAAATCTTACTGCTGATTAAGTTCCCCAAAGCGAGTAGTCCCATGGTACTACTGCAATACTAATTTAACAGACTGTATAACTTTACAGATTTAAATAGACTTATCTATTATTATCATGACATCACTTGAAGACAA
>OMLM01014586.1:14170-39392 GCA_900302695.1 Helostoma temminkii
ATTTCTTTTGCATATTTGTCACATTTTAATGCTTCAGATCACGTAGCCTATCCTAGCAAGAGGCAGGGTACACCCTGGTCATGGTTGCCAGTCCATTGCAGGACCACATATAGACAAAGACAACCATTCACACCCTCACTCACAGGCAATTTAGAGTCTCCAGTAAGCCTGACTGCAAGTCTTTGGAGGAAGCTGGAGTGCCTGGAGAGAACCCATGTCAACACAGGGAGGACATGCACACAGAACAACCCGACCCAGTAATCGTACCCAGGAAGTTCTTGCTGTGAGGCGACAGTGCTAACCATGTCACCCTAATTTAGTCAGACTTATTTTAAAAAACATTAAAACATTTTGTATTTGCTCTTTGTGTAATATTAAAACTTGTTTAATTATCTGAATTTAAGTGTGACAAATATGGACAAAAATAAAAAATGAGGAAGGTGGTAGCAAATACATTTTCACATAACTGTATGTGAATGTACAGAGCAGTCACTGAAACATGAATGCATATAAAACATTACATTACAGCATTACCTGTTCTTGCTCCTGCTGACATTCAGCTCCCACACATCAACCTTATTGCAAAATGAATCTGTAGGACTCTTAATTTTTTTCTCTTTGTTGGTAAATGCATGTACGAAAGCTCTGCATGATTCACTTTAGATGGCACTTCCTCCTGCTGCTGACATTACTAAGATTTTAATGTGGTGTGCATGAGATTGCTTTAAGGTTGTAAAAGACATCAAAGCAAAGGAGAGACTATGAACCTGGGCTGCAGTGCATTGTTGCCGGTCAAGTGTAGAAAGCTCATAGACCGGTATAAAATATGTCCTACAGACTTCCCTGTGATGGATGCACTATAAGAAATCCACATAACCTTCAGCAGTTTAAAACTTCAAAGTATTAATTTAAAACAAATTCTTATTTTGGTTCTTAGACATAACCGACTGAATTAATGTATGATTAGAGTGAAAATTGAGTTTGACATATATTGTCTTGCATTTTTTCATTAACAATAACAGTTTTGAAATGAGTAAACACTAAAATAGGTATTACATTTTGGAGAATAATGTACAAACAAATATGGACCTTTTCTATAAAAACATTATTCATGGACATTAACAATGCAAAGTGAACACACACTTGTCGTTTGATTAAATTTCTGAACATTGAAAAAGGTATTTGAATTTTAACACAAACTGCTACTTTCATTAAATTTCATGGCACCAGACTGAATACCCAGCAAGGTGTGGCACATGCAATTACATGCTACTGCACAGCCTCTGTCAATGATTACTGAATTATAACATACATTTAATTATAACATTACTATAAACAGCGAAGGTCGTAAAGTGTCAAGATGAAAAGTCTGGTGTGGTGGTTTAAGTGCACTATATTACTAGGCATATGAGTTGCATGTCTACAGTGGAAGTGTTGTTTTCTTGCAACTGGCTCTCACAGGAGGCGTTTTATTTGTGGAAGCTGTACCACTTGACAGACACAGATTAACGTTCCCTCCCAGACCCCCCAATCCAACACCCACTGTCTGGCTCTTCTTCTGCTCACTTCTCTTTCCTGTATCTTCCTTACTTTCTTACTTTCTTAGATTTCCACAGTTTAATTTAACTCCCTCATTTCTACCCTGTTCTTCTGCTGTCATCCTATTGTACTTACTTTTCTCTCATCCTGTGTGTCCTCTTGTCAACTGCTCAGGTCTCACGCCGTCATACCTCACCACAAATGAGCAGTCTGGATGTGCACACAGCCAACAAATCAGGAACCCATGGGAACCCCTTCACACTGTACCACAACACAGTCCTAATTAGTCTTGAAACTACCAGCTTCAGTTGAGAGACTGCACAGCTCGTCTACCAATCCCCTGCCCAACACTGTGTCTGGATGAGTATAGGTTAATTACATCAAGTTTGAATGTTGCTTCTCTTGTTTTTTGTTGTTGTTGTTGTTGTTGTTTTTGTTTTTGTTTTGTCTATATTTCTTACATGCAATTGGTGTACTTCTGGCTCCTAGGGTTTAGCTTTCTTACTGTGAGACAGCGTCCACTTCAGCAGCTGTAAATAACATTTATATTGTGAACACAGGAAAAAGAAAACAGATCATATTGTTACTTGGTTTTGTCTAAACCTACTACAATGTCTTTCTTTTTTCAAATTTCATCAATAATCACAAATAAATCTACAAGATTAATTCATATCTGTTATGCTGTGATTCTAGACAGAACAGTGACTCCTTGGCTTATTCAATGAATCTTTGTTCACTAAAAGCAGATGAAAACCATAAATATTCAATCTAATATGAATATTATAGAATTGTTTTTAAAAAGTTAACAAACAAACAAAAAAATACATTTCTAAATATATATATATGCACAGGCGCATAACATGACTCTGTTCTTACCTTTTACCAAGTCAACTTTGGATCTTACTCTTACTTTGGATACAGAAACCAGAAGTTTGATTTATCTGGCTTTTACCTGCTTGTGTCAGTACCCCACCATTAAAGTTTACAGCACATCTTATAACAAGTACTCAGATGTAAAACATTGCCATAAAGTGGCTTGAAGCACAGCAATTTAGTACCATCATATACAGTATAAAGAAGATACTGTATGTGTATTTAGTATATACAATTTTAGTTCAACTTCAAATTCTTCCCCTGCATTTTCAAGCCTGTACTGAAGCCTGCATACAGGAGGCTCCTTGTTTCCCGATAGAAAAGTCAATTTTTGTAATTCTTTATAGCAGTTTCTTTTCTTACTATATTTGATGTGACAGGTGACAATACACTCCAGCAATTTGTCTGCCATTTCATCATGGGGCAGAATATGACATTTAAGGTCAATTCTGTCTTTTTCTTATAGGAAACGTGATTTGATGATGCCATAAACTCTTAACTATTCCTTTGGTTTATGCTTGCTGGTTTATTTTGTCACTATCACCTTACAAATTACAAATGTATTCATACAACCCAAATTCCATCACTGCAGTGGTTATAAAACTGTCACAAATACGCAAAGGGGGAAGAGTAAAAACTGTGCCTGCCCTGTGTAACAATGGTTAGCAAACACTTAATAGTTGATAAAAATTTTCATTCCCAGTTCAAGCTAATACAGAACACATCTGTTAATTATCTATGTACGCAGTTAGGCCACATGGGAGGACTGCTATTGAGTTGAAAGCTTTTTAAATGAGGCGTTAATAATATGCCATAAAGAAGCTATTACCTGATTTGTTCTCTATATTATAATTTTATATCATCTCAAGGAAAACCTACAGACTTTCAACTAGGAAGAAATAGCTACAAAGGTTGGCTTCTCCCTAGTTAGAATGTAAGTGTTTTTGGTGGATAGAATGTGTCAGACTTTTCAAAACTCATTTAAAGCCTCATCTGAAATTAAGGTAATCTTTAGTGCACATGCTGGAGAACTGTTTGACTATATGGTGTAATGTAAGATGTGAGAGACTGTAGCTTTTGACAGAATACATACACATGTGAGCACACCAACAAAAACACATATAGCACAGTCATCTTTTCTAATTGATTTGCTCTAATTTCTAATTAGACTATGAATCGAATTAAATTATTATAATGTAAAGTTGGCAAGCATAAACAAAATAATATCTAAAAAATACATATACTGTGTGGACACAAATGCAGGTGTAGGCTTCTCAAAAAAATAAAAATAATAAAAAATTATAGATAGAGACCATTAAGTTACCTTTTTATATATTTACCATACAAGGATTGAGTGGAATCCTTGAATCAGACAGGGTTAAAGGAGAAAGACTTTACATGCCCAGTGAGAGAGAAGCATGTACGTATGTAGAAAACACATAAAGTGCCTTTTGCTTCACATAATCCTGCTTACAAATGAAACTTCTGTCATGACACATTTGGTGAGAATTATGCAAGGTCAGCAAATTCAAGGTCATACTTCATTTACCAATCTGCAGCTTTCTGAATGTTTCAATCACCACTACCAGTGGAATTGTGAAACTCAGTATTTCACAATGTTACAAGAGAAGACCTCTTGACATGCTTAAAAATTACCGGAAAATGGTATTAAAATGAAATGTGGAGAGTTATAGGTCCCCCTCCAACAGAGCTCAACAAGGCATCTTTTTATTTGTTGAGTAGCCAGCCCCTCTATTAAGAACGGGTAGGGGGGCAGAGTGGGCTAACACTTTGGCAGTGCTGTCTATGAGAAAGGCCAGATGACCTGTCTGGTCATTTATGGATGTTTATGTGTACATGCATGTGCAGACATGCATGAAAGAAATGTAGAAATATTTTGTCCCCGTAATCATATAAGTCTCCTGCTGTTTGTGTGTGTTTGTGTGTATTTTAAGGTATAATAGTTATAGATATCACTAAACTCTGGAAGGCTGAAGTATGGTTTTATGGAACAACAGGCCTTCAGCTGTCAACATTGCTGCCTCACAGCTGCTTAAATATCAGGAACACCAAACAAATGATACACTCAAGTCGTCTATGCTATATGTAGACAAAACATGTGGGTGTGTCTGTGTGTGTTGTTATGTGTATGACTCAAATTAATAGTTTGTGCACGTGTTTGTGTGTGAGAAGTCCTGATGTATCATTTGGAGGCGGCAGTATTAGCAGCGTTGGTGGTAGGGTTGACGAGGGTTAAACCTAGCTTGTTTGAAACAGGATTAACCCCTTAGCTCTCATGTGGACTGTGTGTGAGGGCCATCTCATATTTTGGCCTTCCCCTCACGTTCACTGGCTGCTGGCGGACAGCTGAAACCTGAGAGGCTTTCCTTGCTCCTGGCTAGAAATGGGCTTTGCTTTCATTTGGTGTGATATCCATCCAGACATGAGATGATTTGAGTTTCTACTGCATCAAGCTATTCAGCTGCTTCTCATGAATTCCTTACCTTTTTTGAATTTAAACAAGAGAATATAAAGGTCTGCTGGTTCTTGCTTTGGAAGCTGCTGCTGCATTCCCAGTAGAGATCTTACCTGGTCTGTGAATGGTATCAAGCCTTGAAAAAGCCTCACCAGATTTTCAGACTTCTCCATGAGGACATTTTGCTGCCAAACTTGGTGAAGGACAAGGCCTGTGTCATGTCTAGAGAGTGCGTTAGGGCGACGATTAATGGATGCTTTGCAGATTTTTTTGGGTCACTGTGTTCATGTGGTATATTTCCATTCATTGCTGCAAAGTGTGTCCAGTCTAGCAGGTGCTGTTTGAGACGGCCAGGGAGTAATCCAGGCTGTGACCGTCCTGAATTATAGAGACTGGCAGCAGGCTGTGCTGAAAGAAACAGGATACGGTGCTCTTGAACATAAAGATTGAGTATAGTAGCACTGAGACATGAGCACAGCTTAGTCTATTAGCTTTCTAATAGTTCCTTAAAACCCACACTGGGGGAAAAGGGTAAAGGTATTTAAACATATGGGTTTGCAATTTATGGACAAATTTGAGTATGATGGTAAAACAGTGAAAAAGACAATTTAGCCATGTATTTATTAGAATTGATTAGAGTTCCATCTGGACTGGTATGACTATGTTACAACATTTTAGATAGAATCATTTATAAAATAACTTTGTCTTAAAACGGTATACCAAGAATAAGTATTGAGATAGTACTTACCATAAGATCCCATATGGCGAAGTACTAAAATGCATGTCCAAGCTCAACGTTTCTTTGTTGGGCATTTTGCAGGATTGATAAGAAGTGCAAACACATTAGAGGTGGTTGTATTTAAATAATGGTTTTGTGGTTATGACACCACAAGGTTATGACAAGCTGCAAATGCAAAGAATGTGTGTGCTTATGATTTCTGTATATATGCTCTTTGTTTGCAGGGAGCACAAGTTGCATATGTGTATGCAACATGCGTAAACCTAAGTTGGATTATTTCATTTTTCCTATGCCTGATCATCGCCAGGATAACAGCAGCCATCTGTGGGCATGATGATTGTTCCTGCTTGTCAAATATTCTAAATACAAAGACAAACCCTCTGCTTTTTTCTCTCTCTAAGCAGATAGGCTGTGTTCCTCTCTCTCTTTCTCACTCTATGTATTCTCAAGGTCCTCACCATGGGAGGAGATTAAGTGTCCTGCTGTGGCACTCTCATGAATATGTTTCTGTCCATCATTGTTATTGCTCTGCAGTTCTTTTGTTATCTCTTTTCTTCTTTAACTCTTCACTTTTCACTCACCCCAACCGGTCGAGGCAGGTGGCCTACCCATCCTGTGCCAGGTTCTGCTGGAGATTTCTTCCGTTAAGGGAGTTTTTCCTCTCCACTGTTGCCCAGTCCTTGCTAATGGGGGATTTGTTGGGTTTCTCTCTAAATAATGTTGTAATGTTCCGACCTGAATTGCCTTGAGATGACTCAGTTGTGATTTGGCGCTATATAAATAAAATTTAATTGAATCTGCAATCATGTGTGCGCTCAGTTTATTTATTTGCATTGCATTTTCTCCTCCCTCCTTTTTGCACACTCTGGCAAAAACAACCCATATTGCATATTTATTAGGGCAAACGTGCAAAATCTACAGCATGTGATATTTTGCTCATTTGAAAGATGCTGTACTCAGTGCACATCCTCAGTTTTTGCAGGTGATACCAAGATTGCATGTTTTAGTATAGACACAACATTAGTATATCAGGCACCAATAGTTGCACGAAATTCATATTCATTGCCTTTTAAGTTTAATTACCCCAACAACTGTACTTTTCAGCTACGGTATAGTAAAGTACATAGAAATATATTATGACTGACTTGCAGTGCTGACAGTTTGCGGAATATCAACATTAACATCCAAAAACTGCACGTTTTCTTTGCATGACAGATAAACATGCTAATCTCTGTTTGTTCCCTTGTCTTTTCTCATTTCCTCTTGGGTTTGCCTGATACCATAATTTCCCATGTGGTGTTGACGCAGAGAAATCCTGCTTTGCCCACATTTAAACAACAGTCTGTTATTTTCTAAACGGAACTGTTAACAACTTTTCATGCTTTCTGATGTTTTTGTTTATGTCATTGTTTTCCCTGATTCTGATCATAATTGCTGTTCGTTCTCTTGGTTTTCCTTTCTCTTGCTCACTCTCTCTTTGTTCCTTCCCTGATTCTGCTTGATGTGGCTGGAAAAGGGGTTGGGATGTAGTGGGGTTCAGATGGTACCGAAAATACATAAATAATGTAGGAAAGAGAGAAATACTGTAAATGGGAGCAAAGTGACCCCAAAAGGAAATTGTGTGTTGCTATGGTTTCATATGTTCACAGACATCTGCATGTTTATGTACCTACGTGTCCTGTGTAGAAGAGGAATGAGGAAAGAAACGCTTATGCATGCTTGACAGTGCTAATGGGAGAGAGATGTCAATGAAATGTAGACTGTGGATGCCTGGCACTACAGGAGAAAACATTCTCTTGATGCTGCTTGTCAGGTAAGCCTGGCAAATGAATACAGCAAAAGGACAGGCGCTTTGGAGCAGCTCCACAGATGTGCATGCAAAGCACAACTGTGAAGGGCCAATCCTGCTTCTTCTCTCTTCCTTTGTAAGGTCTAGATATGTATTTCTTTGGAGTGCATAATGCTGGCTTCTTTCCATAAACCTGAGTAGATTTAGAGTTTTATACATCTGCTTTGTGAACTGTGCAGGTTTCGTAGATTACAGGTCAAGGCAGGCTATTAAACACAGAGCAACATGACTTTAACAATTTCTAAAATTAAATATGATAGAAAACACACACACAAAATATTTCTTTTCATTGTTTCTTTACACATGCCATATCACCCGACTTACTATACTGACAAAAGCTATTTATTTAAAGTCAGTCAGCAAAGCAACATTCCTTCCAAGAGCTGTAAAAATCACTCAGTCACTGAATCATCTCCACCACGTTACTCTTGCTGGCTTTGTGATCACAGATGCAACTGTGACTGATCTTCCTGTGGAAAAGCTACCAGACAGCTCAAGTTCATTCTGCATAAGCTTGCTGTTATAACGCGCATACATTACCATGCTCATTGTATGCCATCTTCTGCACATTTAAAATGACTAGCCATCAAAATAGGGAAGGCACATTCTCCACATTGTTGAGTGTTCTGCATCTCACAGATTCTCACATTAGTTTCCTTTCAGGTTTTCCCTCTCCTTCCTAGGACTTCAGTATGGTTTGGGAATCTTCCACGAAACAGGTGACAAATAGACACAGCTGGACTGTAAAAGATGCTCTAGATGAAGACGATAAAATGAGCATAGGAACATTGGCATGCTCCTGGTAATGCATAATGTCACAATAAGGAAACAATGCAATGAAGTAGGACTCTAAATCTTGTGACACTGACCTAGAGCTGTCAGTGTGAAATAACGAATTCTAAACACATCACATTTGTAACAATGAATGCACTTGAATTATTTACACTGAGCAGATCAAGCTGAGTATCAAGCATCACAGTACGAGCTGTGGCTGAGAGGAGAAAGAGCAAAAGTGATTTACTACAAGGGTTTGTTCCATATTATCTGTCAACTCATGCCACATCATTGGCATTGTTACTCAGCAAGCAAGCCAACACTGCACTGGCAGGGAGCCTTTATTAGTTTCACTGAATCGAGTGAATTGAATCAATATTACATGGTACAAAGGCCAAAAATGGGCTGGAATTAAATTAAACTGACATTAGACAGTTTCCCACCCAACAATTCAAGCCAGCACTCACAGACCATGTCCCTTTTGCTCAGGTATGTTCCCTCTGGTTTTATTGAAACCAGAGGGAACTGTTTAGTGTGGTTATTCACAGGTGCAGGGAAATGGTAGCATGGCGGTGGGCCATGACAACTGTCAAAAGGTGAAATGAAGGCTCAGGCAGCATAGCAGCTCAAGCTATCGAGTCAGGCAGGAAATATATATTTTTTCGCTCTGTTTTCGGATGAAAGATGGGCAGGGGAGCAGCACACTGGTGATGGCTACAGGGGCAGCCCCCAGTCAACCCCACATCTCCAGCCAGTCACACTTAGTGGACCGTGGCTTTCTCACCCAATCCCTCAGAGTCCCGGAGGAGCCAGTTGACAGCTCCTCCACCAGACCTTGCTGCTATCAAGAGCCAGCAACAGGTGCCAAAGGCTTTTTGTGAATGTGGTTGTTATGTATCCCTCTAGGAACTTCTGCCTGCTGTTTCTCTGTCTCTCTTGATGAAATATGAATGGTTTCAAGAGCTGGAAAGAGGAGATGTGAAATGGCTGCTGACAAGAAACTATGTCCATGACAAGATTTGCATCCTTGAGATGCCACATAGGACATTTACTGTGACACTATGACCTGAAACCACAAATACTGTACATGGCCATATAAGAACACACAGCTTACTACAAATGACATTTTTGGAAAACAGTTTGACTTACCTGGTTCGGAGCTGAACATACGTAAGAATAATTAACATTGTTTGGTGGTGATACAATAAACCATTAATGGCTCCACTGTGTCAGAGAGGTTACTTTGTTTTCATTCCTACATGTGGATGCATGTCCTGTCGGATGTGGTTGATCCTCCAGGAGTTACACCATATATAAAGATTAAAAAGGAGCAGTTATAGCCACCACATGTTTCTTGTCAATCCCTTCTGAAAATGTTCTGTCTCGGATAACCCTTAAATCTGATGTAGTGCAAGTGGCCATACGCTGTAAACTTTTTATTGTAAAGGACTGAATAAAAGCAGGGGAAGTTTGCACCAATTTCGCTCTTTTAGTAACATTTAATGCTAACTGTTCATGCTCAGTTCAGATTTTCAAGTTGTTTTTTTAATTTCACCTTGACAACAGAAGAAAACTCATCACTCAAGTCAAAACTCCTACATGAGTATTGTAGAAAAATACAACTGAAATAGGCAAGTCAGAGAAGAAACCAGGATGTAAGAAACTGATATCTCCTCAGTGAAGCAAAACCAAATAAAACAAAGCAAAAACATACCTGAAATGCAGTTACTAATGATATTAAGTAATGGCAAAGTATTGTAATGGCATTAAGGGTGAAAAAGGCAATGTAACTGAATATTGCGTTTACAGTGGAGAAGCTTACTCTCACCAGCTGGAAGTCAGACGACGAATACAACAAATGCAGATCATATGCCAGTCACGCTTGCTTGGAAACTTGACATAGCTTTTAAAAATCCAATAGGTTTTTGATTGCGCTACCAGTCATGTAGCTAACAACATGTGCTGTGCAGTTACTGTGGGAAGGTGCCCTGGTGGCTGCAGACTTTAGCTATTGTTCATGTGTGTGAACGTGTGTGTGTGTATGCAGGCATGTATGGCTAAGCTGTGGCTGTGGCCCACACACGCTGCTGACTTTGTAAACGCCTGTGTCAAGATCAAAAGCCTGGCTATTCACCGACATACTTGATTAGTAAAGGGCAACTCACAATAGCTGCTACTCTGAAGATTGCTGGACAGATGGACTTTTTTTTCTGTGTTAATTCAGCATATACTGTGAGGTGCAATGTGTGTTACTTGGTATTCTATTGGTAGGTAAGAAACCGGTTTAACATATGAGCAGTTTCCTGATCCCTCATATCGGCAGTGTTAGTATTATGTAGCACATTTCATTATTAAAAGTTTTAAAAGTGTTTCTCCAATGTGCATTTTTTTAAATCCTGTCCTTTTTAATCACTTCTTCTCCACTCTTGCACACAGAGTGACTGGACACACTTTCATTTATTATCGTAAGTCCTCGGTTTTGTTTCTTAATGCTTCAATTGAAAACCAATTAGCTTCTCTCTTGGATTCAATTACCACAATGAAAGGCTAGTGCTATCTTGCCTCTGCAATAATAACACAATAATTGTATTCACACACACACACGCTCCACCTCCAGCCCGCCTCTGGCACACTGCTTTTTCAACTTGCCTGATCCCCTCCTTAGGCCTTGATTGTATGCTGCGCTGGTCAATTCAAAGTTGGAATGATCATATCACTTAATGATAAACAAAACACAACTGTTGGCTCGTCTTTCAAAATCAGTGAGGTTGAGAACATCTGAAATGGATTTCTCCTTGAGGACAAGGTGAGTGCCTTGAAAATGTGCTCTATATTTCCACGTCTGTTGGCACAGTTTGACATGGGTGTCTGGGTGTGTGCCTGTGTGGGCTGGAGAATGTGTGTAAAAATTAGTGTACATGTGTGACAGAAAAAGGCTCTGAGCTTGTGGTTGTGTGATTATGTGTGAGTGTGTGTGTGCGCCTGCGTGTCAGCAGTCAGTCAGAATCTGGAAAGCATCACTACTCACCACCACCGTTGACGACGTGTGCGTACAACACTGGCTCTGCTCTGAAATGGCCTCAGACAGCAGAGAATATGTTTGTAATGAGGTTGAAACATTATAGCTGTGTGCGCCTTGATTGCTTCACCACATTAGCTCTATCAAATATTCAACTTCACCGACATCTGTAATGATATTATTTTCCAGGCAAAGTAGTCTTATTTTTGAAAGGCATATAGTGTCACTCCAACTTCATTTATTACTTTGACATTGTATTACTTCTCCTAATTCAAAAAACTAGTGTTACTTAAGCGTGTAATCCTTTGTGAGTGTCAGTACATGTTTGTTAAAACCTCATTTCAGAATATCCCACTGTATTTCTTCACATACAGTAGGTGATGAAAACGCACACTTGCGACCCTGAAGACCACCAGCTAAGCTCCATAAAGAGTATCAGTGCTCACACCATCGTTAACTGCCGCTGTTGTGGGTGTTGTGATTACAGTTAATTGGCCCTCCCTTAGAAATGTTCACACACACACACACACACACACACACTTCACACTAGTCACTCACATGGATTTCATAAGGTAAGTCTAGTAGGTGCCTAGTGGTTTTCTGACCTCAAAATAGTATTCACTTCCTGTATGGGTTTAGGTCATCTTGACCAGCGTAAATCACCCTTCTCCACACTTCGATTACACGCTCCGCTTCAGTCAACAGTCTCCCCCCCGCCCCCCTCCAAACAATTTCAAAGCTAATTGCTTCTGACATAAACATGTAGTTAGCGTATTGATATGTGGTTTGGGGGAGTTAAATTATGCACAGACATCACTTATAGCCACACTTGAACCTGAGAAGAGTAGATTTAACTGGTGGGACTGGCAAAGGGAAATACCTTAAAAGCTTTTGAATGTGAGCTAGGAACACAGAACATTAGCACACATCTGCTTTGGCATAATTATTATGTTACCTGTGATCCGTAAGAATTAGGTCAACACTCTGGTGGAAATTTAGCAGCACTGATCTTATGAATATGCAGACTTTCATGTCACATTTACATAACTGAACAACATTCAGCAAAGTTCATGCAATTAACATGTGTTTCCGCAAAACACACCTTTAGTTTATTTGGAATTTAAAATGTCAAATTTAATCCAAAGAAATTGGATGCTTTATTTAAGTATTCAGTTTCTCTAGTTAGGTATATAAAAAAGAGAAACTGATAATATTTTAGATTCAAACCGAAGGCCAATTGCAAGTGTAAGCCATGGTGATTAATGCTTATACTGTCTAGAGAATGATGTGGCTAGACTGCTAAAATGTTGGAGTGATAATACAGAAGCTAAATCATATTAATGGAGCGTTTCCCTAATGTGTCCAGTTCCTAATCTGATCTTGGAATAATAGTCCACCTCAGTCCTAGCAACACAAGCTTTAAATGCCACGTTGGTGAGGGTGATGATTAAGTTTAGTAAACAGTTTGGAGTGGACCAGTGATTCCACTTTGCTGTGGTGCAGGTGTTCATCTCAAAGATGTGCTGACATACATGTTGTATGTTTTCCCAGGGGATGGACAAAAATCAACAAGAAAAATCATCAGCGCTGAGTGATATAAAAGCAAATATCCATCTTTATTAAAGTCTCTGGTTTATGTAAGAGGACCTCAATCCTCCTTGGATTGTAAACTAGCCCTAAAAACAAACAGCTGTTGGAAAGGATTAAAAACAAAGTCTGAAATTAATCACTGGAATTTTCATACATCTTTCACACACACGTTATATGCACTAAAATATCCACAATAATCTGCCCATACACAAACTGTTTTTAGATCCAGTCCTGGGATAAAAGTCCATATTGAATTTAGTCAATCCACTTCTTTTTATTTTTAATCTGTTTTAACTAATTAACTTTAGTTAATTAACTTAACTAATTTTTAATAGTATTAGCTAATAAAAAAATTTGATTTTAGGCTAAAATTAAAACAAAATGCTAATGCATAGAAGCATGACTGCAGGTGGTAAAAAGAGCACAGCTTTACACAGAGAGTATCTGGTCTGGTCAGGTTATTACAGATATAAAAGAGGATAGAAACAGTTGAATGTGGAAACATGTTACATTACCAAATCCAATACAACCCAGCTGCTAACATCATAAGTTTCTTTGAACACCAGCTTTTAGTATCCAAATAAAAATAAACCAAAGGATTGCTTACAACAGTCCTATATAAAATCCTTCTCCTATCTTTTAATGTTCAGTTTTAGCCACAATGTGCCAAAAACATGTTGATTTGATTTTATTATTAGACATTTGTGATAGGCTATATAGTAGGTGCAATAGCTTGTACACTAAAATAAATTTGTAAATAAAAAAATATTTGGAACATGTTTGACGGCGGTGTACTGCCACACAAAAGCTCATGTTCATGAGCAATACAGTGCTGTTCTGGGATCCAGTGAAAGGACATTTGGATTATGTCATTGCTTGAAATCATTGGCTCTATACTAACTATACTACTATAGTTACTATAATCTACTATTGTAGTTATTAGTGTTTCCACCATTTAATTTGGTAGTGTATCACTGACTGTGCACTTAGCACACATTTCACACACACTTATATAAGCGCACATGTGCAGGCACTTAATAGAGTTTGATTCTTTGATAAAGAGAGTGAAAAATACCCCAATGCACACCATCATTAAATCTGTGTTAGTTTATTTGTGTAAGACACGGGTTAGCAAGAAAAGCTAAGGAGTACTGGGGTGGTCCTCGACCCATTTGTTCACTGTTAGCAAGCAGCTGATATTTGGAATTCACTCTCTGCCCAGCAATGGAAATGCTGGTGGTCGTAGAAAGCCTGAATAAATGTGCACGATTTTAAGGACGCTTACTTTGTGTGGATGGTGTAAAGTTTGTGTGCCCAACTCAAGCTATATGTGGAGTATATAATTGTGAAATCAGTATTTCTTAACATAAACCAGTGAGGTAACTAGTTTCTGCACATGTAAGGGGGTGGGGTGGTAGCAGAGCAGCAGGGCGGGAGTACACAGGATCTCGTCTCTAGGGCTTACTGTGGGGGAACATTAAGAAGCAGCTGTTTTTTGGTTGTACTAAATGGAGACGTTGTCCTGTGCCGCACCGCGTGTTGGATTCTAAATCCTCCTTCCCCTCTCTAGGCCTTACCAATACTTCCCCAAATCTGCTTTGCTTTCCTCCCCCATGAACAACACACAGGAAGGGTCAGGGGTGGCAGTGGCAGTGGTAAGGGGGGGTCACCTGTCTAAACTAAAGCCATCATCAGCCACTCTCCCTCACTCCCACATGCTGCCCTCCCTTCTCCCCTTTCCTGCCTGATGTGGCTCTAGACAGGATCTCATCTCACAAAACTGGCCCAGGCTCCCTCCAAAGTGTCAAAGCGGGTCTTAATTTAAAGCCCCTGGGCCCATTGCAAGCTATTCAGCTATGCTTACCACTCAATTATCTTCCTGTCCCTTTTTCCGCCACTAAAGCCCCCTCTGAAAACATTTAAGAGTGCTTTGTGGTGGGTCAATCACGGTTTCAGTTTCCCAATGCCCTTGTCCTTCAAGACCAAATTCAAACGTGGCAGACTCTTGTGACAAGAAGAGGATTTGAGATTATTTTAGAGAGAGGTCATCAGTGTAACAGATTCAATAAGGCTCCTGCTTCCCTAGATGCTAAAATTATGTCAGTGCTTTTGACTCAGTGTTTTCTCACAGTATTTGACAGGCCCTCTGGTAGCTATTAGGTTAGTTAAGGATTGCCCTTTTCTCTTTTAGTGGTCAGTTAGACAAAAAATAATGTGCTTGCCTCCAGTGTTTGCCGAAAAAGCCCTGTGAGACCTTGAGGCTTGGAAACATTTACCAAGACTGAGAACCACAGGAAACATCCAGAGGAAAATGCTCCCTGTCTCTCTAACCCCACTCCCCTCCTTACCGGCAAAGGATTGGGGACCAGAGTGCTTGAGAAAGGTCAAAGGTGAATGAGAGAAAAGCACAGATGACTCTCAGATGGATTAGCACTAAATGATCTGGACTCTCCAACACAATCACAGCACCTAAGAGGTCATTTTCACGTGAGATCTAAGATCAGTCTGTTCCAGCAATTTCACCAGCAGACAGAAATATGGATTGGGGTCGTTCAACTGGCAGACTAAAGTATGAAAAGCAGAACTTGGACAGTGTATTATTTTTAGCCAACATAAGAAAGTTGCTGAAACCAGTTTTGATAATTTCTAGAATAATGGCTGCCAAGTTACATCTAAGTTTTCCTTGTTTTATTTTCAATAAAATAAGAATCCAAATTAGCAATGCAGAGTGTTACATTTCGTGCAGTTGATTATTCAAGCTGCCCTGGATAACATTATCAGTAAATTAGTGAAGCTTAAACTCTCTGACAAATTATGAATGTTCATTCAGGGGTGGGCGAACCATCATTAATCTTGAGTACATGTGAAAATGGAGATGGGTGTCTTAACACTCTTAAACTTAAATTAACTGTGATTCATCATCTCCAGTTTATCTCACTCTTCCAGGAAAAGGACATGATAAGAAAGAGAATGCTTATCAAAAACAAAACACTGTACTCATTTGTATTTTTCAAAAATGACAAAGAAAAGGCTAAACTTCCATATGCTGAGTTGGATTTTACTCAAGGTGGATAAAACTCCTTCACTGTGTCAGGCTGTAATGGATGACTTATATGTCTTGCATTATCTGTTGGAATTATTACTATAATTGTGGATACTTTATGATATTAGGGGATTTTACAAGCTTAAAAAAACTAATAGAGACAGGGCCTTGTGGCTGTTTGTATTACTTGCATCTTTAGTACAACATTTCCACCAATCTCATAAGTTTTCTTCATAGCACAGGGCCCAAATCCATTTCCAAATTGTAGATAATGGCTTGTTGTTTCTATGACTATTCATATCATATATATCACATATATATATTTAGGCTAAAACACATTATCAATTATTACCAAAACGGGTACTTCTCTGCTGCTGTCTTATATCTGATTTCTTCAAAGCTGTAAAATGTGGTAGATTTTTTCTCCAAGAGGTAACTACAATTGAAAACTGCTCTAAACTGCACAAAGGATGGATTCTGTAAATTCAGTGACCCACAAAAACAAGCCAGTTATGTCCCTGTCCTCAAATGCTGATACACAAATAATCTCAGACAATAGCCTGTAACTTTAATATGAATTGATCTGCATATTCTTTTCTTAATTAATATGATGAGTCTATGACACAAGAAAAATATTGAAATGTATTGTGGGAGCTGTAGTCCAAAAGTGAAAAATATTCAGTTTTTACCAAAGTAGCAAATCTATGCACTTAAAATGATTAAACTCATCACTGAATTAGATTTTTTTAAATAGTTGCTGATTATCTTTTTGGTTCAGCTCAGATCATGGACTTCTCTGCACTTGATAAACATTTAGTTTATTTGGTACGTTAATTATTTAGTGTAGAATATGTTTGTATTTTATGCTACATTGTATCCAATACTGATACTCATTTGCTATTCACTTTTCTTTGCCAGGCAAAGTGGATTCCTTGTGGCTTATTCTTTATTGCTGAGGAGGGGCACTGACTGAGAGACATTACAGTGTACGTGTTAAGACAGAGATGTTTCGCAGCTTTGTAATGTTATTTTTGCATTGCTAAGCAAGAGTAAGTGCGTTAGGGATGGGTTCTCTCTCTCTGAACTGATAAGAAAACATCAGATCTGTCTGAGATGCAAAATAAGGGGGATCAAAACTAGGACACTTTGAGCTGCAGTGTGAATACTGCTTCAGCGATAGACCTCCAGCTCCCCCTCTCTCTTGTCAAGCACTATCCCCCTCTCTCTCTCTCTCTCTCTCCCTGTTTTCGACTTTCTTATTCTTCTCAGACCTCCCTTCTAACACGCCTACATTTCTTCCTCCCCTACCCCACCCACTTCTCTAATGAGACACACTGGTACACCAGTATCTCTCTGAAACCAGTCTCTGGCTATCTCTCTATCAGACACTCTTCTCTTTCATCATTGTTCTCCATTCAGCGTCTTTCTTTTTATTCTCTCTTTACCACTTTCAAAGCTCCCACATATGGATTTCATTATTGAAGCTAACACAGCACGTTCGGTTAAAGGCTTGAGGGTGGGGTCTGGGGGTATGTATGATTTAAACCCCTAGCGCCAACTTATTTTCTCAGCATAAACTGGCAAACAAGACACGCTATGCTACCATTTCTGTTTTCCTCTCATAACATTTGTCTTACAGTGAAATTATGTCAATGCAAGTCAGGCCAAGTCAGGTACAATAGTTATTTACTGTTTACTATCAGTTTGTCTTGTGCTGGCCTTAGCTTCTTACTGTGGTTGTACCCTGATCCTTTATTTAAGTAAAGTAAAATACTTCATTACAAATAATGTAACCATAATGCTATTAAAGTAAAAGTACAAGAGTATTACCAAATGTAAAATGTACTCAAAGTAGAAAATAGTAAAAACTACTTAATAACTACTTAATTACTTTCCACTTGTACAGTTAAAGCCTCTGGCAGGATGAGATATCTGAACATTTCATTAACTTTTAGGTAAAAGTTACTGAAATGTTCAGATATCTCATCCTGCCAGATTTTCTTAATTTAAAATATTGAAAATGCAGGTAGACTGGAGATTTTCAGCAACATTCATATACCCATCCACTGTCCAGTGATTTTGATGAATGCACAAAATAAAGAAAAGCTTGCTATTCTGCTCAGTTTATTTATTGTTTTATCACTTATTTGCTCATTTGTGCATTCAAAGATGTGATTGGAGCGTGCAACCAATAACTAAAACTGTATTGGTCATTTAATGAGTAAAAAAAATAAAAACAGGAGGTAGCCATTTGCTTCACTAACCAAAAAAGAGGGTTCCTGGTGGTATTCTGCACTGGAATGTGAATAGGCAAACAATGTTTTAAAAGAACACTCGGGATTCAGTTTGAAGTGATATTTTGTCTTCACCTAAATTACACTTTTTTTTTTATTAAAGCACACATCTACCAACAAGTAGAGGCAATTAGGAGTGATATGATCCACAGAGAAATCAAGTAGCTCGAATCATCATGCTATCAAGCTAAGAAAGCGGGGGAATAAAAAATCTAGGGCATTGAAGTTCAAAGTTCAGACATTAATAAACATTAATGAGAATCAACAAACAGACTGCACTATGGGAGCATTTCTCTTTTTGGATTCACTTATTAGACTTCCCTTATTTTTCTAAGCTTTTATTCATCAGCGGAATTTTTCTGACGGAGAAAGAAACTAATCATTTTGTTTGGGTCATAAGCAAAATTGTTTGCAGGGAGTTTTCCCACACCACAAAATACTGCAAGATGTTTTACATTGTCATCACCTTAGGATGGCACTCTGAGTTTCTCTTGTCCATGTGGTATTAATTAGCACTGGTACTTGTGCTAATCTAACTTCAAGTAACTGGAATCATTTAAGCCAAAGACGTTGCCCACTTTAACTAAATTCCCCAGAAGTCATGCCAGGAAAGACTGGCTCACATCTAAAGCTATGTGAGGCCATTCTCATACTCTTCTAACACCGCCTCCCAACCCCCAATTGAATGCCTCTCACATACAAGGTGCTTCCTTTCTTCTCTCCATTTCTGCAAACTTAGCAAAGAAAGTTATTTTCATAACGTAAACATTTCACTTTGCTTTGAGACATTCTTTTCTTCACTGAATGGCCTGTTTAGGGCCCAAGATTGACAGGGAACCTTTGGGTGCTTTTAGCAGGATGTGGTTTGCTCTTAGCTGGCTCAGGTAAGCCATTTATTCCCATTAGTGCTGATGGTGAAATAGTATTTTATTCTTCTTTTACCTGTCATGGCTGCCAGATGTAGGTCTGTAGCACTCTGCAACTACAACTCTGACAGAGTCAAAGGCATAGCCTGGAGTATGGAAAACAGACGCTAATTGGCTGAGTTTACTAACATGTTTCTGAGTAGATTCCTCACGTCCCTGGGAAAGCAGAAGCGACTTATCTTGGAAAAAAACATGACTTTGTCAGCCTTTTGTGCATTTCAAATGCTGACAGATGAAATTTCCTGGATGAAGACAATAATCCTTGCAGGTTTTACTTATGCCGCAGGGAGCACTACATCACTTCCTGTGAGACCACCAAACATACTTACTGGTTTCAATTAGTTAACATCATGAAAACAACATAAATATGAGTGCACATACACATTAATTATATAAAATTAAAAAAGAAAAGCATGTAAAAAAAAAAAAAACTTTCTCACAGGCAATTTGAGGTTGTTGTTATTGTTTGTTTCTCTCACTGTAAACTTGTGAAATGACAGAGATGGTTTTAGACCAGATTCTTAAGCTTCCCTCTTAGATTTTAATTAATTTTGTGTTTATCTGGATGTTTACGCCCATGTTGAGTCAGTGCAGCCTAAATCTTGTGGATGTATTCATGTTTTCCAATCTTGTCTGGCTCCCAAATATTTTCAACATGTGCCTCACACATTTCTTCTTAAATCCAAACTCTGTTGTGTTCTGCACACTGTAAGTGTAGCATTAGCATTTAGCTCATCTAGGGAGCTAGGGAAATAACAGATCTGGCCAGTCCTTAAAGTCTCAAAGTCTTTATATGCACTGTATCTTATTTAAGGAAAGATGGAACTAATCAACAAAAGATGTGTGACGGAGCAGTGAAACCTTAAATGTTGTCTTCTATAACTGCATTTGGGAAAAGAGTGATAGTGATGAAAAGAGGGAATATACTGCTGCTGCTCCATGACTGCTGAATGTTAGTTTAGTAAGTGTGTGTGTCTGGACATAACTGGACATCCAGAAAGAGGGTGAATGGGACTGATTATACCATAACATCACATATAACAAACCACTAATGTGGTGGTCTATCTGCAGTCGTACATCTTCATCTATCATCCACCCTTCTGTCTATCACCACCGTGGCTCAGGGGCAATCCAGGAGCCAGACAGGGTAAACTCCTTACTGCACGTGCATCTCATGACTCAGCGCCATTGCATCCATCAACCTGTCTGCCTTGTTCACTGCCACTCCAAATGTGACTTTCAGCTCTCAGTTCCTCTAAATTCTGTTGATGGAATCTAGGGTGTCTGGCATTATTGACCTTCAGAAAGAGATATGGCAAAAAGAAGTGTTCTGGTTTCTAAACTGGACCAAATTCAGCTCCTTACAAACATATGTTTCCCTCTTTGTGGACATTTTTTGCCTTTTTACTTTTCTGCAAGCATATGCTTTGTATCAGAATGTATGTGATCCAATTCATAAGACTGTATTTTTTCCCATTATCTGGTTTGGTAATTACCTCAATCTTGTCACTTAAAGTAATTACAGACATCACGTTATGTTTTCGGAAATACATTTAGTAGAGAAGGCTGGGAAGGATCCTTTGGCTTGGCAAAGCTTCTATCGACGAAAAACAAAAACATGTTCTAAAAATGGATGGCAAAGTTTCTTATGTTTTTGATCACAACAAGAAGTACAAGTATTTTGACATCTGTATTAAGCAGAAATCCTCACATGCACCATAAGTGCTGCTAAAAGGTGTATGATGGAAAGTTTGAAGTTATTCCCCGAGTGGAAATGAAAACCAGAGACTTGTGAGGTTGAGTAAAACAGAGACTTTATTTCCTTAGCAGATGGCTACGTCCTTTACCACCAACGTTAAAGTGGTCTTGAAAATGGTTTTGCGGTGGTCACAGAAGAAGAAGGCTGCTAGCTGTTATCACAAGCTGGAGTGAGATATAGTGTGCATCTGAGACACCAGTCCATCAAGCTTTGAGGCAATTACACTGAGAGCACAGAGGTCATAGGCTAGAGGAGGCTCCACTGAGCCTCCTGGATCAGCTTATCAGACAACCAGATACCCAGGAACAGCTGAGGAAACTAGCTGCACTCTTCTCAGAAGTCAAGAGAGTTCAGTGCAGAGAGAGAGCAAAGGCCACGAATTGGAGTTTTATTTCACAAATCTCTTGATGTAGGATCTTTTGACATTTTCAAGCCGAGCCAAGAAAGTCAGTTTGAAATTATACTGTAGCTGGTGCATTAACATTTCAAGGCCACCTTTTATAGTATAATTTTTTTTCTAAGAATAAAGTTATAGAAATACTGTAATGTGAAACATATATGAAACACAAAAAATTAAACACACTACTGTTACAATGTGAATAAGCAAACACAGAGACAAGAATATTAAATTTTACCCGTTGACAAATGTCTTTACTCAGTTCAATAATAGATGAGCGATGTCTTACTGCACAAACCTCTAAAAAGAACAAGAATCCCTCTAGAAATGCAGTACTATAAAGTAAATATTTTATCAATGTCAGAGTTCAACTCTGTTTTTGTAGTTATTCACATACCTCATATACTGAATATTAAAAATTGTTAATGTCTAGAAGCTAAAAATGTACACTTCTTCTCACTTTGATCCATCTATTCCTGGTTTTATCATGGTTGCCACATGTGCTGTGCTTTAGACCTCAGCCTATCAGCAAATTTGGCTTACTTGTCAACTGCAGATTTTTGTTGGACCTGGTATGGGTCTACATGTGAGGTTCAGGAGTTTAACGAGAGCAGTCGACAGCATGCTCTGGCTAATAAACCACCAGCTGGCCACCTTACGATGGTTGACATAGATAAAGACCAAATGGCCTAACAGGGTCCTGGGTTTCACTGGGACAGAATACAGTGGAAATGCAGCCAATGAAAGGCCCAGGATCAGGACACCACCTGAGCACCAGAAACCATGAAATGTTTCTCTAAAGAGTGGTTCATCTTTTTTTTACCATATATTTATGTCTATTCTTACAGCACTGGATTATTTTGCTCTTCTTAAGTGGAAGATGATTTAAAACATGCCATTCTCGTAAAAGTGCTCCGCATCAAACAAAACTGCGTTTCTGTCCCTTTGAAGATATGATCCTCTCCATCTGTAACCAAGTCATTCTGAAAGTCTGTCTTCACCCATTCACTTTGTCTGCAGCTGATAATGCCACAAGAGAGCTTGAGACGTAGAACCTAAACAAGTTTAGTACTTTTCTTGCCAGCACGTAATGTGTGACATGGTCTCCATCTACTAAATGTGCACATTCATTCTGCTAAAATGGCAAAAAAAAATAAAAAAATGCAGCGGCCTATACTCATTAGCTGTAATGTGTACAGCAGAAAAATGGAAAGGGTATTTATTTTGACTCAAGCAAAACAATCTTCATCTCCATCACATTCTATCGCCAGATTAATTGGGGTAATTGACTTGTGTTTGCAACACAAAGTAAAAAGCAGACTGAAGCCACCAGCCCTGCGGCCAAGACCGTTGAAGCACCACACAGCAATTGCTGTGACATAACAATGAGCCTAGCACTCTCAGTAATTTAACACAGTTTAGAAGGGTCACCAGTCGTAGCATTGTGGATTCTTGCGCTTTGTGGATAATTGGAACAAAGTACAGATATACAGTACTTTTTAATTTTTTAGCTGTGGACACTTTCACTTAAATATATGTAGGCTACTGTATGTGAGTCATCATCAAAGATTAAACATGTGCCTAAAAACACCTTCTATGCTGGTGTGCCAACCTATCGGCACAGCATTTTAAGCTTTACAGGACCCCTGACGACATGTAAGTGACCTCGAAGAAATCTTCCAGCCTTTTCTGACTTTTGACCTCATCCCTCTGAGTCCTGCCACTGGCTCACACAAGCCTGGACCCCAGCTGCCTGGGCATGCTGGCAAACACCAAGAGGAAGTGGAAATTACATCTTAATACTGTCAATGCTTCAGGACTTTCACAAAGCATGATGAAAACATGGTCACCTCCTTTACTCTGAATATTAAGAAGACAAAGAGGGCATGATGGAGGTTGAGAAGGTTTTACCTCAACCAATGAATCACTCTAGACTGAAATCATGCAATGTTTTAAAATATTAGCTCTAGTACCGAAGCTGCAGAACAATAGTATTTGCTCACCAAAGGAGACTTTATTATTCAAATCACATTATAACTGCAAGTGCAAGCTTACATGTGCCATATACTGTTATTTCATTCAATAAATCACTTTGCTTATATGAATTACCCAATGGCACTCTGCTGCTCTTATTCTCCCGCTGTATAAAGTGTGGTAAAGGCATAAGGCCTTAGTGGTATTAAAGACATCACAGCTTCATAAAAATTAAGCAGAAATGCTTAGAGGTAATCAAGTTCCTTCACTATATTTTCCTTCAGCCATCTGGTAGCTATTGAGTGCTGTTTGGGATACTTTGAGAAAGAGCCCATATCTTACTCATTATAGAACAAAACAGTCACATTCCCTTACTCTCGCCCTCTGCCCCCTTTCTTTCTAACTGTCTCTTACACTCTATCTCCCTCTCTGTCTTCCTGCCTGTCTCCCTCTCACCACACCAATCAGTTAAGGAGACACATTACTTAATGAGGTAATTGGTCTAATGTCTCTAGGGTCCAATGAAAAATTTCCATAGTATATGGTATACTATTGTGGTTAAGTTTAACCAAAAGTCACATTATGCTACAAGCCATTGTTAAATGTCATGGATTTTGGATTTGTGTACACTTCCGGCTTTCTGGCTGGCTTTTTATTCTTTTCTCTTAATTAAAAAAAAACTAACTCAGAAATTGGCAATGCTGAGTTTATGGTACCATGAATGCCAAGGGCAGCATTTGCCAGTGGGAGCCACTGAAGCATTTTTAACTGGCCAATTTCCACGATTATGGCAACACTGACAGCACTAAAATGTGTTGCCGTCAAAACCAAATGCTCATTCTACTGTGGGGTATACTGATTTCTGGTATGCGACCTTGTGGTTGACACGGAACCACAAAAGTAGTGATCCCTTTCCATCTCTTTACAATTTTCCATCCAGCTCCATTTGTTTTTCATTTGGAGAAACAAAACTGTTCACCCCTTTCCTTCTGTAAAAACATGGCATCCCAGAAGGCTTTGCGGAAAATATCCATCACTGGAATGGTTGTATTGTGATTACCTCAACACACCATATCAGAGCTGCTCTTTATAAAGAAAACACCGGACACCAGAGTTATGACACCAGAGATAAGACGCAGTGTTATGAAGCTCAAACTACAAACCTTATCTGTGACAGGATGGAGGGCATACATTTTTGTACAGCAACAATATATCTGACATAGCAAGTACATAGATGTGGAAAGATGAGCTAGGGTAATGCAGAGGACCATGTTGGCAGATACAGTACCTGTGAATGAAACATGAGCCTTTTTGTCTGAGAAAACACACAGTGGAAACACTGTCAGCATGTGAATAAGCCAGCAAGAGTGTGGGAGAGTGAAATCACTGTTTGGGGAAAGGACTCTTATTGTTCAGGTTGAGACAGTGGATCTACACTTCGTGACCTCTTTCCTTTTTCTCATTAGAAACAAGAAAAAAAAACGAAGGCCTGGAGACACTGCAAAAACGATTATAAGAAATACTGCTACTACTCATATAGTTCTCAAAGCTATTTCAATGTTCTAAGATGTCAGAATTTGGATGGGCATAAAAGGTCTTCCGTAAATCATACCATTAATTTCATGTTACAATTTCAGTCTGCTTAAGTGCTCAATGAGAACAAGAACATTTTGACATGTTGATGACAGATGTTAAATAATTAAATGTCTTGCTTATATTTGGTGACTCTGGTAACTCCATTACACTGCTTTCATTAAACTGATGACAGAAGAGAAACTCCCTCTACTCACAGACTAGTTTGCCAGTTATATGAACAATGAATTAGAACGAAAAGTATGTAATCATGCCAGCCACCATGGGATGCACTTTCTATTATTATTATTATTATTATTATTTAGGAGGTAGATTTATTAAGACTAAAATGAAAGATATTTTTCAGGTGATTATATTTCAGAGAGAGAGAGAGAGAA
>OMLM01014586.1:39412-50053 GCA_900302695.1 Helostoma temminkii
CATAGTGTAAAACAAAAACCAAAAAAAAAAATAAATAAATGACCCTAAGTTTAAAGCACTGCATACTAGCTGATAGTTATTTTTGACGGTATTGTAGTTCATGACATGAGAAAGATTTTTTTATGAAATTAAGGATTACTGGAATTACTGGAAGACAATGCAATATAATTATTATTTTATAATTTAATTGTTTTATCTAAATACAGTAAATATGTAGATTCATGAAAATAAACCGGACTTCAATTGTGAAAAAAGAAAATATAGGCTTACAGATTTATATATCCCCACTGAACTAATGCGCTGAACTAGCCAACTGGAGTAAAACAGTTTCATATGACAAATTAAGTGTTCATCAGGAATTATTTTCATACTGTATGTTCCCACAATGTCGATTCCCTCAGAAGCCTGTTTAACCAAATTTGTTTTACAAATTTATAATTGAAAGTGTCACCAAATGTTGTTCATTTTCATTTTACATGACTGGAATTCCCTCAGTGAACAGCAGCAGTTTCATGTACAAAAACAATATTCCAACTGTCAGCTGCAAACCTATTATGCAGTTTAAATATTATCTTGGTGTCTATCTATAAATATCACAGAACGAACCATAAACATCATGTCTGATAGGTGTAAAACATGCTGCTTCATTTTCTTGTGTTTTTGCTTTCACTTCAACAAGGCTAAAGCTTTTTTTCTTTCATTCAATCTCTGCCCTCAGACCTGGGTGAAGTGGTATTTAATGTTTGTTTAAATCTGTTTGGAGAACAGCTGGATGAATTTTATCCTACACTGTCTGTGTGCTGTTTGGTTTCCTTCTTGAATAAAGTACAAATTATCATTTGCAAGTATTATTTTAAGTTTTCTATTTTGTTCTTTTGTAATTAAAAACTATACTATCAAGAGAAACATAATGTGTGCATTGTGCATGAGTTCATAGTTCACAAGCACAGCTGCAACATTTCATGTATGTTAAATCGCTTTTAAATCAATTACGAGAGTATGGTGTATTGGAGTTATATGAAGACAAATGTACACATATACAGTACCTGCATAGTAAAACTTTATATACATTATCACGTTTCTTAAAATTAACTACTGTAAAACATATTTCTTATGACTAGATTCTAATAGAAATGGATAACTCAGGATCCTTTCTGTCATCTGTTACTCTTCAGGCTTCCTTATTCCGTCAGACTTGGCTGAGTAGACGTCCTGCAATGGGGAGAATTTCCTGTTGATGTCTGCAATATTTTCCTTTGTTTTCCCCTTTTATTTCACATTTCTGCCCTTTTTTATGCCCTTTTTTGCCAGAGTACAAGTGGACTGACACAAGAAACTATAATGACCAGTTTTGGGGCTTATTAGCAGGCACAAATTGAAAAAGTAAATTTCCTTAAACTTGATGAAAAAAAAAAGTGTTTTACTTGCAGATAGCAGTTCATACTCACTGGGTACAATCCCTCTCCTAAATGCAGAGCATTGTTGTGGTCTTAGCACACTCTTGCATTTATACAGCTGTGGATTAACAAGAGAAGTACAGGCTACATTAACTCTGTAATAACATAATGTAGCACATAGGAATTCAATCACAATCCCCTGGTTCTTAGTAAATGTCAACTCAGTAACTAGTGAAACCTCTCTGAATTTTAATGTGCCCTTAAAGTTCGAGTGGATCAGATAAGCCTTTTACAGGTACAGCACATCTTTTTTGCATTTTGTAAGTGTGATAAATGGTTTAAGCTTAGATCCAAGTATCAATTTGCTTTGCTATTATTGACACACATTTTCTGGAATATGTCAAACCACGGTAATATAATTTAGCATAAATTAGCAAAACCTCAAGTAGCCCACTGTTGAAGCTCCATTTAATTAATGTCAAGTTGGTAAAGGTTATAATAAAAATAAATACAAATAAAAAAAAAATAAATGCTTCACTCAAATAAAGTTTTAGTCTGTGTTTATTTTAAAGAGTATTTAATTGCCAACATAGACTACTGAACTGGCTCACTGTCCAGTTAGTTATCAGAAGAACTAACAATGCACCTTTTACACTTGTAACATGAAAAATGATCTCATTACCTACATTAAAAACCACTTATTTAGTAACAGTGTGCTGTGCCTGGGAGGAAGCTATATCCACATTTTTGTTCTTTATTCCATATGTGTTATTTCAAAACTCTTGTTTATATCTTGGTTTTCTAGCGTGGATTACTTTACCTCCATTAAATAAGAGCCCAATAATTTCTTTAGTTTCAGTCATGGTTTCGGTGCAAATTTTCAACTGCGTTGGCTTAAGCTGCACAGCAAAGACCTCCTCCCAAAACAGAAGAGACTATGACCTAATTGCAATTTTATGGTGTGGAAAGTTTAGACTTGCACATTTTCAACAGACGTCAGTATCAAAGTGGCTAATATCAGCCTTTAAAAGCTCATATTCACCAAACATGTATTTTTCCTTTTATCATGTGCATACTATCTTAATTTGTCAATTCATTTCTACAGTGACACCAGCTGCTGTAATTAATCATGAAATTTGAGAATTTTTGTTTCTGTCATCAGCGCTGTAGGAACATTGTGGATGTTTTTGCTTTCCTTTGACCTTTCCTTTCTGTCTCTGTGTCTCAGTTTATCTGTCTGCGACTCCCTCACTTGCCTCGAGAGTGACACTGACTAAGGTGACACCTGCAGAAGCCAAGATACAGCAGAGCTAATGGATTTGTCCCAGGCATCTGAAAGACAACAGAGCCCAGCCTTAGAGGGGATGAAACACAAAGGCAATGAGTTAAACCGCCTCGCTCTTTAATCTTCATTTGGCCTCAAAAGAGACAAAAAAAAGAAAAGTGAGCAAACAGCGTCTCACATCTCACCTCATCTAGACCACAGCATCCATCCATCATCTGTGGCACTCTAAATCCCAATCCTTTCTCTTCCTTAAAGGAGGGGGGTTTGTAATGACGAGAGGTTAGTTAAAGAAAAAAGTTATTTTTATTTCGTCTCAGAGGGAAAAGCTTTAAGGCGACTTGCCACATTCCATCTGACTTACATAATTTATCACAATTTTTATGAAATCTAAACAGGCTATGTGACACGTAACCATGTGTTCCTTTTCACACATATGCACCCAACTGCTGTTTCAAGTATAGATCCAACTCAGTGTTGGGATTTATAAAAACACAGGGAGAGGTCGACACATGAAGTCAGACCTCAGATTCGGGTCAGGTTTTAGAATCAGGATCGTTCACGCCGTGGTGGAGAATAAATGCCAGGAGACGAGAGGTGCTCACAAAAGACCCTCGAAAAAGGATCTTAAAGTCATATCAGTGTTATGACTAAAACAAACTAGAATGGACTTCATGATTAAAGACATGAGATCGGCACATTGGGGGAGCTGTCTAGTTGGAAGCCAGATGCTGAGGATTCTACGTTCTTTTTAAAAAAAGCTTGTAAAACAAAAAGTATGAGGGTTTATGACACACCCAGAAATAGACCAACACTCTGCCCTTGTACATTATGAAAATATACCTCTTGCCTCTCTCCTTGCAGTTCTTTTGTTATTACGGCGAAGCTCAAATGTGTGTTGTAAAAGAGAAGTTGACAAAATTATGACAACAATGACGAATTGTGAATCCAACTGTGCCGAGGGATGCGACATGCTGTAATTCGGTCAAGTCATGAACAGCAATACTCGTTCCACAGTGCCAAGGCGCTGGGCTTACAAGATCATGTCTGAGATTGCCACACTGAAAATCTTTGCAGTGTAATTACATTCTTTTCTCTGCTACAATATTGAACCGTACGTGACCTTTCATTTCAAAATCAAACTAGGTCACTGTGGTTAACTATGTTGTAACTCATAAATATAAGGGATTAGGGTACCATTATTGCTTATTGAATTATGCGTTTGTTGCTAGTGTAATGCATTCCTGAGCAGACATTATTGATTTACTGTTAGTCTCAAATCCATCTATAATTCATATTTAAGCTGTGGGCTCTTCCCTGATAGCTGAGAAAATCCCTTTAAGGCACAAGCAGGGAGGAATCGAGAGACTCATGAAACTGTAAAACTCAAGCATCGGGAAATGAACGTGAGTGAAGTAGTGAAGTAACCAATCACCCAGCATTCCTTGCAAAGGTGTATCACAAAGGTCACAAGGTCAAAGGTGAGGGGTTTCTGGATGGTGAGCACAGCTGTGTGCAATGAGGAGTGTAAGAAGCCACCCTAGTGTGACCCCCAAAGTCACCACTTCCACCAGGAGTTACCCATAACACATCTGGGCCTGATTCCCTCTAGCAGGCAGGTATCATGACAGAACAGAGGCCTCCTTTACTCTTGTTTGTTATTTATTAACCTTAACCTGACCTCAATGTGCCCTTCTCATTAGAGCTGTGATTGACAGCTTAAAATGCCAACCTCACCTTGAGATCCTACTCTGAATTACTATACTGGCAAAGAGTGTTTTCAAAATGATGAAAGTTACTTAGTGATTGGATGGTAAAAATAATGACTTGTATGAATCTGTATTGGCTGCCTGGGCTTTGTTTGTTTGCTCAAGTCAAATATAATTAACATACACTTTTACCAAGTGCAGCCTGCAAAAGTTATCTTCTGTTTTGCATTGGTCCTTTCAGGGTTTTATAGCATTATGAAATCTTGTTACTACTGAACCATGATGTAGTAGTTATCATTATGTCATGACATGTCTGCACAATGTTTTCAAGACAGTTCAGTGCAATACAGTATTGTACTTCTGGTTGATTCTTGATGGAAAACGATTATCAAGTTGATAAACTAATTAAAGTCTGTTTGTCTGTGCAAGATACGACACACGGGACTTCAAACACATGATGAATTGCAAGGCTCTCATTTTTCAGATGAGACGCCCTCCAGTTAATGACCTTTGACCCCAGGTCATCTCAAAGATGTTTTTATTATTGCTGTCAAGCAATTAAAGTATTTATGTTATAACTCACATGCTCTGTGATTAATTGAACTACATTAATCACATACATGATTTTATTTGTCTATGATCGATTAACCAAATTAACACGTTATTTCAGCAGTCCCAGTTTTATGTGTCTGCATTACGGAGTTGAAGTGTGCTTGTTTTCAGTGTTTGTTTTCTTACACGTATCTCTTTCAGTGTCTGCATGTGTAACAGATTTGAAGACGTGGGTTTAATCTACCCCCCACCATCACCTCCCTCATTCCTCATTAAATGCACATTCTTCATTTGGCTTGATGGTAGAGTGCCAGTCCAAAATCTGTCTTGCACAAGGCACAGGGTTTGAGAAAGGTAATGGGATACGCCCACAGAATATGCTTCAGTCCACGTGCAGCACCAGTCAAGCTAGTTTCGGTGGTTCTCATGCCAGTTCATCAACATTTCATTGCATTTGCATTTACTTTCACAAACAAATACATTTGAATATGTATTCAAACACGTATGCAAACTTATTTACTGTACAAGCTTAAACATTCATCCATTCATTTATGTAGGGGTGCATTTCATTTATGTGCATGTGTCTGTATGAAAGTGTGTGTATGTGTGTTTCTGTCCACCTCCTCAAACCTCGATCTCCCTCTGCCTGTGAATGCAGAGCAGGCCAATTTAGCAATAGTCACATCTCTCCTCCACATCTCAGTGGCATTATCATAATATATTTTATTTATCAAACGGATTGCCGTGCATGTTCTTTCTCACCACCTGTTAACGATGCACTCTCTATGCCACTGAATGCAAACGAGACCTTGGCCCCGCATGTAATTGAGCAACGCGATGCATCTTCAAAGTACGCGTAGCAGATGTCTCACATCTCTGGAGACCTTATCAGAGAGGAATGGATAAATAAGACATAGGCATAGAAATGCAGATGGAGGTGGTAGTGGTGAGGAGAGAAAAGAAGAAGGGGGTGAGGAAAAAAGATGCTGATCCTTTCCTGTCATGCTGGGGTAGGAAAGGGCAAAAGGAAATGATGTGACTGCAGTGCAAAATGTGTGGGGTGTATGTGTGTGTATGAGTGTTGGTGAGAAAAGACAAATCACGATATGTGTCACTCCTCTGCGCCGGCTTGTACACCCCGGAAAAAAGTACAGTAAAAGTAAACTAGAAATCAGTTTTAAAATGAGCCACGGAAACTAATTTAATTGGTACACTTTAAATTTAATTATTAATTATTAGTTGCTGAGCTCAGCTCAGCTTTGCAGGTGAATAATACAAAGAGATTATAAATTTTATATAGGTATGTACCAGAAGCTCTACTGCTTCTCAGAGATCACAAACACAGGTTCAAAACTACAATCAATCCCAAGATTCAGGCTTTTTTCTGGCTCTTATTAATCATACCCAGCAAAGTCACACCTGGAGATGCCCAGACTATTGTGTCCTAACTCAAAAGTTTTATCTTTAATAAAAATCCATAATATACTAAAGGAATGCCAAAACATTACTAATAATACAGTCACTGCATGGTTTATAGCAATAGCCAGGGTCAGAAGATTATCTTTACCTGTTTGTTTCCAGATTTCTCCAATGAGCCAAATTTCAGTTAGTGTTGTTTACCTCTAATTTTGTTGTCACCTTATTCCCATTATCCTAAAAATATTCAATTATGATTAAATGCAGCTGCATTTTTTAAGATGTGCAATCTGATTTAGTTGAAGGAATTAGTCACATGTTGGTAAACAAACATTTATATTGTATTCCCATTACACTGGGATCCAATTACCCATGGACATTGTACATTTAAAGGTTTAGTCAACTCTTCAATACAAAAACAAGATATTTGCTTTCCACATATTTTAAATTGCACAGAATTATTTGCCAAAGACAAAGTAAACATTCTGTACTTTGTCTGCTTTTCGAAGTTTTCTTTAGGCTTCTCTCTGTTGCTTTGAAAGTAATATTAAGGACATGGTTATTCCTAGTGGTGCATCTTGACAGCATCTTGGAGGCTTGCTGGGTTTGTGGAAGGGTAAATTAGCAATTATAAGGCTGGTTCACATCTTCTGAGCACCGATGGAGTCAGCAAAATCCTGCCACCTTCTGCTGTCTCATTAACGTCCAGCCAGGGAGATGGAAACAAACAGAGTCTAGGGGTCTCCATGGATACTCTGGGTGAGAATCTAATCAATGATAGGCTCTCTCTCTGGATGGTGACGAGGTATTAATGAGCTTCCAATGCCAGTGTGAGCTAATTATCAGCCTTCTGGAGAAAGAGAAGGAAAAACAAATGAAGAGGACACTGGAGAAGCAGAAAGAGAGGGGTGTTCTGCAGAGATATGCAAAGATCAGAAATGCCAGATCGATATTTTAAGTAGGAGTGAGGTAAGAGGACCGATCAGGTGCCAAATCATTATCAAATAACTGTCAGCCAACGCACAGACAATCATTAAAGCACAATCAAACTCATAAACAGACTTAAAGAAGCATCACAAATACTCTTCTGCTCTGCTCTTGTATGTTTATAACTGTGGTTTTAAAAGTAAAATTACTGATGTAGTTTTTAGTTTTGAAAAAAATAAAATGTTTGTACTGAAATTTAAACCATCAGATTTCCAAAATTAGACTCATTAGGTTCAAATTATTCTAATAAAGTTATATATGTAAAAAAGGTCCTTAATTTGCTTTTCCATGAATGTTAACTGGCAACAAAAGACGTTTACACTACAGTCAACCTGCAAAAATTTTATTGAAAAATGTATTTTTAAGCAATTCAAAGGATCAGTACCTTTAGGTAGGCTTTCTAGCCCACAAGCTGTTCTCCATTCTCTTTGGTCCAGAGAAAACAGCACACTGATACATCTTCAACAACACACAACTGGGCCAGTGCAAATTGCTTTCAGTACTTTCATGAAACAGAGTAGAGTTGTTTGGTTTTGAACACTGAGTTTGAGTTTGAAATATTTCAGTACAGATTAGAACTGCACTATGATAGGCTTAAAATGATCTTTAGCCATAGTTTTTTCAGTTTGGTTGCCTATCACACTCCACTAATAAATCAGGCAATTATACAGTAACAAGAAGGCTATAGATTACAGTACAGTAGTGATGCTGAGACACTAGACATGCTAAGCCCCACCCTAAAGCATGTCGCTTTAAACAAAGGCATATGATAATGACTTAACTGACTGAGGCCAAACTGCCTTTGTGGCTTCTCACAGCCTCTCTTCTCGTCATTTAATTTTAAACCACGAGGACCATTTAGAACAAGAGAGAAAGCACTTGAGGCCTGTATAATGCTAATGCCTGGCCACATGAAAGCATGGCAGCATGGCTGTGATTGCAGCGCCAGTTCTTGTGGGTGTTGGAGGAGGAATTTAGATACACTACAAAGTTCTAGTTGTGCCTGAAGATGACTAATGTACCACAGTGATAATACAGAGGGTAGAGTGGTTCTTTGTCCTTCCATTGTGTTTTGAAAAAACTCCCTTATTTAGAGCTACAGAAGAGGTCACGTCTGCAAGCTAGGAGGGAAGAATGTTTTTGGAAAGCCTGTGATATTTAGCCGAAAGCACAGCGGCTACATTATCTGTTTGGCAAATTTGACTTGAAGCCAGTTATTTATGGAACGCATTGTCAGTGTTTGCGCTTAGCCTGAGACACTGAGTCACAAAACAATGTCAGAAGCTGGTTACATCAGAAAAGGACTGTGCAGGAGGAGGATTTTTTTAAACAGATACCAAGAGGATTCCTCAAAACATATCAACAAAACAAATGTGGGGATGGAGAAACTGACAGAGAAAAATGTATCAACGTGAACTCTTGTTGCCCCCTAATTTCTACGTATTATAGAGACTTTATTTTTGTATGTTGCATTTTCAACTGCTTTTTTATAGGTGAGTTTTTGCTAAGTCTGCTGTTTTTATCACTAAACGTACTGAAAATATATATATTAGGTGGAAATAATTTCAAATAATCTTGTATTTTAAAAACAACAACACGATTCTGCATTTATTAGATGATGAAAACAGCATAACCAAAGTTATTTAGCAAACATTTTGTCATTCACAACATTATTCTCTTTCCTCTGGCATCCCACACGTTAAATGTGCCTGCACAGTATTTATCCATTTACAAGTCAAATTAGTTTGAATGAAATGCTTAATTAGACTTGTAGATGCAGTAGTATGATACCACCTCCTTTTTCTTTGTAGAACAAACACGAGCCATTTAGTAGCCCTTTTTATCTAAGAGGCCTTACAAGGAACCTGAATGCATACATTCACCTAAAACATTAGTGTTTCACCCACTCACCTTACTTAGAACTACATCCCCATTGTTTTATTGGTGCACTTACAGCAGGTAAACAGGCCAAGAGGCACATTACTCTCCCTTTTGCAGAGCCTTACTTATACTCAGGAAGCAGTCTTTTCTGAAGGGAAAGAAGCTGAATGGTTGCCATGTCTCTATTTCCCCCCATGGAGCCAACCTACTGTACTGCAGGTTAGTTCATGTTCTTAGCAGAGAGTACAAGATGTTACTTGATACTGAAAGGCCACACAACATCGCTGGATCCTAGGAAATGAGTAATGTCAGGGCACTCTCAAACACATTAGAAAGGCCAAAACAAGAATATGCTAATTACTGGAGGTAGATTTTCAATATACCAGTTTTTTTAATCTCAGGCTCATAATAAAAATGAGTTGACAGATATAAAAGCATCATGAGTCTGGGCTAAACTCAATCTCTATTTAAAGATTTCAGTGTTGTGAACCAGGGGATTCATGTATTTAAATCATATTATCTCATATTGTGGCTGCATGAACTTAAGATGACTATTTTTTGCTTGCTACACAAACATACTGGTACAGTCATGAACACGCACATGCAAAGATGAAAGCATGTGCACGCATAGATCTTCGTTTGGGACATTTGGGGAAATCATTTGGACTAAGCAAAGCAACCGTGTCAGAGGTGATGAGTATGTTATGGTTCCCAGTAGACTATAGGCCCCACGTGTCTATGTCACAGCAGACAAATCATTCAAAACCAGAACAGGCCACTTTTCTTTTTGCTTGACATTTGAGATAATATGGTATATGACATGGAAAGCTTGTTGCTTTTAGATCTTGGTTTATAGCATGCTACATGTAACTCTTTACAGCTTTTCTTTTCTTTTACTTTACTTAGCTAAGAGGTCTGACTTACATTATTTACAGAAAAAACACACAGATCCACTCAAGCAAAAGAACTGTATAAATACAGTATGCTATGCACCATATACAGTATAAACACAGAATGTAATCTCTCTGGGAGCATATTGTACAAAGATGGTTTTTGCTTATTTTTGAAAGCTTAATAATAATTATTTCTAATTATTTTGAAGAAAAAGATGTGTCTCAGTGTGAATGGCAACCATCTGCAGAGGTCTGATGTTTTCACATTACTTTACACTGTAGACACATCTGTGTGTCTGTCTGTGTGCAGACAGCAGCAACCTCCTGAGACCACTGTTGGTTCATATAATCAACTGTTTGTAGAAAACTCCATCAATTTAAAAATTCTAATACATAATATTTTAGTGAATTGTGTATTTATCTTCAGATTCTATTGTATAAATGGTTCACTCACTTGTCAATGATAGAAGCCCAGTGATCTTTTACATTTTTTAAATGTTGACATTAAATGTTTTTTGATATGA
>OMLM01014587.1:0-13882 GCA_900302695.1 Helostoma temminkii
ACTGAAATTCTGCTGATGATTGGCCTCTATACGCCTTTATAGCTGTCCAGCTTCCAGCTACAATCAGTTTGATATTATACTGTAACATCTTTTAAAAACACCCAAGCTTTTTAACAGCAGTGCACATTTTTCTATTTTTCTATATTTTTTTGTCAACATGTCTTAAGAATTATGTAATTCCTCTTATTTTGTTCAAGCTATGATGTCAGATTGCCGTACATTTGTCAATACAGGTCAGGAGCAAAGCTTGAGCTCAATGGTAAATGAATGAAGGTCAGTCAGAGCCCTTCCCTAGTTATTTATATCTTACTTTTGGATTCTAAAGGAAAAGACATGGGCATCCAGCAAAAGTTTTCCTAAAACATTAAAAGTGAAAAAATATTCAGTGGATGATTATTGCAGCACAAACTGTAACGTGGTTCTGTGTGGTCCCTGTGGAGTTTTAGAGACTCCACAGTTTAGATTTTGGAGGATTCTGTCTGACAGCATCGATTAATCTGAGCTCACTGGGAGACTCCTGGAGTCACTTGTGGAGGTCAGAGGTCAAACGGCCATCAACAGCGCTGCTGGCCGCCGGCAGCGCAAGACTCTTTAGCAACCCCGTGTGTCCATGGCAACAGTTTACAGCAGCGGGGAGTGGCTCCTACTTCACCGTGTGAAACACCAGTAATGTATAAATCACACTCTGGGGGCAACAATGGGGCCAACCAGCCCTCTCCTGACCTCAACACACACAAAGCTGTCAGACACCTCCAGATTTCTCAGCACGTGGCGCAACACGAAGAAACATCTCAATACGTCCCGGGCCGTGCAGCTGAGTGCTGATATAAACTGCACTCGCATGAACGCCGACCCTGAGCCTGGTTCTGCTTGAGGATTTGCTTCCATTAAAGGAAATTTTTCCCCTCCACTGTGTCCTAGTGCTGCCATAGTGGGTTTTGTCATCAGAACTAAGTTAAAGCGTCAGAATCAGATTGTTATATTAAGCACCAGATCGTGACTGATGGCTGGACTGACGGCTTCTGGGATGGCAGTATAGGGGTCGTTACAAGCTTTGTGGAAACTGGATCAGTTTTATCCAAAGCAACGACATGCAGACCAAAAGTTACCACACCATCAGAAGATCAATACGTCAAGCTGAGCCCCTGAATCTTGAACATGAAATATAATGCCTTTTTTCCCCAGCCTTCTGTCTGTGTCTGCTGAAAAAAGCAGAAATCTTTAACTGTGGGCGAGAAGCTCATCTCTTCAAAAGGAACCTCATGTACTGAACATCCTCCTCTTCCCTTTGCTGAATCACATCTCCTCCTCTTCCTCCTCCTCCTCCACTTCCTCTGTTTGTTCTAATCTGCTGTTGAAGTCAGACTGAAAATCCCTCGGGCCTCCTCAGCTTCTATTTCTCTTCATCATCAACAATGATTCTAATTTCACATGATTAATATTATTCTGCAGCAACTCTGACCTTTGGCCCCTGTTTAATCAGCTGGTAATGATATTGAGTTGGAGAAATAAATGACTAACAAACCGTCTCTTTGGTCTTCACCCTCTTGTCTTTCTCATCACTCCACCACTCCAGAGGCTTCCTACTCATCATTTTCCTCTTTAAAGAGGGAAAACAGATAATGTAGGAGTCGTTCTTCCTCCCATCACCTCATGTCACGTCTCTGACCCTCTTTAAAATACTGCTTAGTCGATACTTTTCATCGAGACGCTGGTACAGCAGTGGTAAGGCATCATCCAGCGCTTCATTAGTCAAATATACTAAATGTAAACATTCCTCGGGGCTTAGTTTGTCATGCAGAGTCTGCAGTTCTGTTTACTCGCAATAATAATTGTTACTATTTTCATTGTTTTCCAGGGCTTTAAAATCTCACTGTGCAGACTCCAACACACCCACACAGCTTTCTATGTGTTTGGTTTTCTTTGTCAGTTTTAACATTTTATCCATCTGTGAAACTGTGTTTTCTTCTTACCAAAACAAAAGTCTTGAACACAGCAGAACCATATGATCACCTCGCAGGCTGATACGACAAAACATATGTTACGCTTGCGTCCACCTGATGTGAATAAGTCCAGTTTGATCTCTTCCTATTTTGGTCTCTACCCCTAAAACTGTGTCTGAGTTTCTAACTGAATCTGTTTGTGTTTGCTGCTCAGCAGATAGTGGACAGTTTTGTCTTAAAACAAATTAAAAACATTTTAATAAATAATGAGCTGAAGCTCACCATACAGCTTCATAAAGACGCAGTGAGTTGCAGATTCATCTAACAGCTCTAATTTGATCACTCAGAGACTCAGGCTGCCATGAAGTTAATAGGAAAACGTTTGTGTCAGCCACTTTAACCTCCACATACAAACAAAAGAACAGTATTTCTAGAATCATAACTTAGAGCTAAATAATATTTATACACTAGTACAGGTGAAGTAATAACTGCTGACGAACACACTAACAAATACTTAAAATGTTCTTGTATTTGCCTGTAACATGGTACCTAAGTTCTGAACGACACTAAGCTGCAGATGTCTCTCTAAAAATATTAACTACATGTATTTACATATTTTACAGCTTGTCTTAACTGTTCATAAGTCAAGTTTACGGCTACGTCTCCGCCTGGTTGCAAGATAAACAGAATAAGATCAACTACCTGTGATCACATCTTGACATATCTGAGTGGTTAAAGTCTGATCAAGAACTCTGTTCTGCAACAAACAGACTGAAGCTACCCAGTGAAAATGTTCTTTGCACAAACATGTATATGAAATTAAAAAAGGGAACTCCATGAGTATCTGAATGTTTCTGACAGCTGACAGTGAGCTGTCACCGCTGCTTTTTAGAAATTTTGTTTGGATTGGGTTAAACTTTGGATGCACTCTTTGTTCTTCCGTGAAGTTTCACTCCACTCATGTGTTTAAGTGGTGCATCTAAAGCTGCAATGATACTAGTAATGTCAGTTTTTCCAAATGTGCTGAATATTTTAAAATTTAGAAGCACAGATGCCACAGGCGCCCGAAATCTGAACTCCCCACTGAGTTGTATCATGTGTAACTTGTGTCTCTTTGCATCTTATGAAAGTTGTTATGATTCTCCATCATTGTTGAGTCTTTTTTGATCTATTTGATTTTCTAGTTGTTTTGAGTATCTTTGTGGTTCTTCTGCGTTTCTTTCCAGCTGTTCTGGGTGTCATCGTCTTAAATTACTTCCTTTTGATCACTTTGAGTTTCTTTGGTGTTGTATTGAGTTTCTCTGTATTCCTTTTGAGTTTCTTCTTTATGGCCATTTCAGTCTTTTGAGTTGCTGTGGTCACTGAGTCCGTTTGCAGGTGTTTTGAATCTCTGTGGTCATTATTGCCGTGTTTACACCTGGTATTAAGATGCGTCTTGGGTGATCGGAGCTGAGACACATCACATTTGCAGTTTTTGGAGTGTCTCTATGGTTAATTAGTCTCTAGTTTATAGTGGTTTTAGATTGTTTTTGGCCACTGAGACCATTTGCTGTTGGTTTTGATTTTCTGTGGTTCTGTGGAGTTGTGTGGTTGTTTTGTCTCTTTTTGGTTCTTGCGATTAATAACAGTCTCTTTGCAATTTTTTGAGCCCCTTTGTTTTCATTTTTAATCTCCTTTTGGTCTTTTTGTCCATTTGGGGACATTATGCCGTTACGTGTGTTTTAATGGATTAGGACTTCTACAGTCTTCAAACAAACATTAATAAAGGGTCTTTCTGACTTGTACGTGTGAAGTGAGTCTCGTTTTGGTTGTTTTTTTTATTATTTTGATATTTTGTGGATATTATGAAATTGTTTTGTTTTCTGTGAATTTCAAACAAATGTTAACAGTTACATTTATCTTCAACTGTAGAATCACTTTTCCCACAAGTTTATGTTTGTATTTGTGCTGACCACCACAACAAACACCATAAAATTTTATTTGAAATTTTCAAAATTTGAAGATTTGAAGAATTTATGAGAAACAAATCAGGTTTTTACTTCCTGCCAACTAATGAGTAAAGGTGCCATCCCTGCTTGCTTTTTCCCCTCCTGTTTCCCTTTGTTTTCAATAATATATTTTATAATAAAAAAATTTCATGTCATATTTTATATTTTTTGTCTCTCTTGTCAGTTGTGCTCATGTCTAAACGCTTCATGGTCCTCTGATGGGCAATCACTCTGCCCTGCTCCGCTACACAAGGTCAAAGTAGGACAGAGACTGCCACTCCGTCACACTAGTTCTCTTACTCCCACATCCAACTAGCAGATTCCTATAAGCACTCAGCATATTTTAGCCTCACCACTGTCCCATCTCCCACCTATTAATCTCTGCCTCGCTCCTGTCTCACTTTCTATTCTTTCTCTAGCTTTCTCCCTCTCGTCTATCTCCCCCTCCTCCCCTCTCTCACCTCCTTCACTCATCCACTCTGCTGAAACTCTCTCTGTTAGGCTATCAGTCTCTGCTGGGCTTAGCAGCTCGTTCTTAATCAGCTTACTGCCAATGAGACTAAGCCTGAGCTGGAAAGGCGATTGAGGGAGGCCGTTTAGCCAGTGGCTGACAACTGGCTAAAGCCGGGGGGGATGGTGTCAATAAAACTTAGTGGGAAAAGGGAATAAAATGTAAAAAGAAACTAATATATCATCTTAGGTTTTGAGGGAGCAGAGACTGACTTGAGAGTGGAGATAAAGAGGGACAAAAGAGGAAGCATCTCAATGTTCTTCAGCAGTAAGGCGTCCCTTCTTGCAGCTCCGGGGAAAACTTCAGCTGCTAAGCCACGCTGCGGCCCCAAGAGGCCATGAACTACCACAATAGCATCAACTCTTTTAGTGTCAACATTTTCAGTTGCTGCCTGGGCTGTTTTTTTTCTTCTTTCTGTGGCTAAGCCGTGGATAAAAACTGGGATGTTTTCCAAATGGCCCAGTTTTAGAGTTCCCCTCGAAATTCCAGCCCTGGCTGTCCCATTAGTTACAGTGCGAGGCGAGCTGGAGAACAAAGGTTTGGCCGTTGAAAGCTGTTTGGATGAAGAGGCTGTGGAGGGAGAGCTGCTGTCGCTGCTGCAAGCAGAGCCGGATGTCCAGAATCAAAGAGGTGCTCTCATTTCTCAGTGCTTCATGAGAAATGGGTCTGAGGAGGGTGTAGGGGGTTTTAAAAATCTGAGCATCTCTGCGGATGAGAGTGGGAGCTAAAGATGGAAATGGAAATGCTTGTGAGCCTCTGGCATGTACTTTTACATATAAACTAGTATCATGGCTTCACTAGCCTGACTGAGAGTCAAAATACCCATAACATCACCTCCATGTTTGTCTCCTGTATTGTGTATCCTACGTGTGCAAATTATTTAATGTTTTGTCTGCTTTTTGTTCAGTGTTGTTTCTTTTAAACATCAACCAGCACATGGACTGCAGGTTGGAAATAACCTTTTGGCTAACTTATACTCAGTCATATGTGCAGTACTGACACTTATGTCTTTAACCACTGTTCTGTGTAGTATCTAGACCAACCACACTGTTCATTTAGCACTGAAAAATGCAGATGTGCAATATTTACACTGTAATATTTCATTTAAATTAAATTTAAATTCATCAGTGACAACACTGAATCCACCTGGTTTTAATGTCAGACCTAGGTCCAATATTCGACTCGTTTTTGCTCTCCACCTACTCCTGAGGGAACTGTCTTGCTTTTACAGTGCAGGAAGTTCCTCTTTGTTTACCAGCTAGTGTGTAACTGTGTATGTCTTCTCTTTGGTGCTAAGGAGGTGGTGTATAGTTGGGTTATCAGATCATTTTTGCAGAAAGCAGCTGCTGGAAATTACACTGATGTAAGTGCCGAGTGAAGCCATAAAAAAAACAAAACCACAAACTGACAGGCAGTAAAACACACTGCAGAACTGAAGGGAACTACAGAAACGGAGACTACGATCAATCCCTTTCACATTACACAGACATATGATGTTAATACAGTACTGATTAAAGCAGCTTTAAGGTTTGTGTAAATAAACTTGGCCTGACTGGGACCTTGAGAAATTTAGGTTAGAAATTGCACAAGCAACTTTGAAAACAATTATCATACCCTTAATTCCTGAAAAGCTCACATCTTGCGGAAACAAGCTTTTAATCTCATATGTGCCACCCTCATCACGTGGAGGGTGGAGCGCCCATGAACCTCCCTGTCTGTTTGTCTGCTGCTAACCTCCACCAGCTTCAAACGCCTCATTGGTCACAGTTTGCAGGGGGAGGGTAAAGTGAGAGCTGAGGGATCAGAGGCTTACCGGGAGGGGCTGCAAACCACAGACAAATGATACACCCTCCCCTAACACAGCTGGTCACGTAACAAGGAAAAACATCCACCTCCATTAAGTATACGACAGAAAACACACAGTGCTTTCTCCCGTTTCTCTCAAGGTGATGATTCAACTGGTCAGTTTTTACAGTTTCTCTGCAGCTTTTTTAATAATGCAGTTGACTTTTTGACTTTCACGCGACACCTGCTCCAACAGTCTGAAAAAACTAATTGGGAACCACTTCCTTTTTCTCTCTCTCCTTCTCTGCTCTGCTGTCCTCTGGCACAGCTTTGGATAAGTGGTGGCAGCAGCAACATCTGGCCACAAAACTGCTGAGTTCCCAGTTTCTCTCCAGTGCTGGCTTCACTCCGTGGGTCCGATTTACATTTCTGGAAAACCAACACAGACTAAAATGGTTGCCCCGGCTCCCCTCCCTCTGAGGAAAAAGAAATGCACACAGGAATTTTCTTTTTCCTTTCTTTCTTTTATTCCCAAAAAAGCAAAGGGATCAGATAAGTTCGCTAAAAAGAAAATAAAGAAAAAAAGCTTTGAATGGGAATACAACAGATGAAGGAGCAACGAAGTGCAAGGAGCAACTGAGAGAAGGAAAAATATCACTGGAGGGCAATTATCTGGGCTATTTCTGGAAGACTGCTTTTCCATCCTGCACTAGGGATGGAGGGAACAGGGAGGGTCTGTTTGGCAGCTGGCTGGAGGAGGTGGACGGTGGAGAAACAGAAGGGGGTTAGTAAGAAAAAGAAGGAAAAGTGACTGAGTTCATACGACAATCAAACCTACAGACTGTCCAGTACATTGAAGACAGCAGGAATACGAAGCAAGAGAAGAAAATAAGAAGGGAGGGATGAGGGTAAATAGATGACGACATAAAGACAAGATAACAGAGTGAAAGAAGCCAAGAGGGAAAAAAAAAAAACAGATGTGGCCTAACACTGAGACATGAAGTCTGAGGAAGTCATGTGAGAATCTGCAGCAGTTTGTTGAGCACAGGGACACATGTCTTCATATGTGCTGGCTTACAATGTGATAATGATCTGATATTCAGAGTTCAGAAAGGAAATAAAAACAAGGAATTAAAATAATGTATTAAATCATGGACATGCTCATTAGCAGTTTGAGAAGTTGGTTCCAAATATGGGTCTCAACAAGAAAAGAAGCAAGAAAATAACAGTTCTGTCACAGAAAACGTTTTTCTTCTGGATAAAATCTTCTCTTCTTTTTGTAACATAATGATTCCTCTTTGGCTTGATAGTCGTGGACATGTGCAACCTGACACGAAGGGTAACACAGCCACACTTAGCCACGCTTAGGTACATCAAAACCAACATTCTTTCAGCTTGTTTTGATTTTACGGTCCACAAAGTTCATTTCTAACCTCCACTTTCACACAACCTTCAGACCAATAAACAGCCGAGACGCACATTTAGACAATCACTGGTGAAGAAAGTGCAGCATCTACAACATCTTCACTTCAAATACTAATACTCCATCACCACTGAATGTGTAAATGAGCAGCGGTTTGCGTTACAAGAAAATTTATAAGATAATATAGGTAATATGTCATTGTTTTGTTTGTTCATCTTCTCGCAAACAGAAAAAAAAAGAAGAGTAAGGAGGTAGGCATTTATTGAAACAGCACCTCTCTGACGTCAGGCGCCAAAATGGCAGCTGCAATTTTGTACAATGGAACCAAAATGGCAGCTGCAATTTCGTACAATGGAACCAAAATGGCGGCTGGTGTGTCAAAAATAATGGACAGTCTTGGTAGGCAGTCTATAATAAACATGGAAAGGGCAACTCAAAATGTTCCTTTTTACACTCATCTAATACTGGTCTCAGACTCCAGTCTCCTAACCCAGAGCTTTCACACCATTTGTAAATGGGTGTTCAGACTAAACGTGTTGTCAAATCTACAGATGCTAAGCTAAAATGGGATCCAGGAAATGGCATTAAATGACATCTATTAAATCTGAGAATTATCAGTTGCTAAAACACTACACAGTGACTTGCAGTACTATAAGAGTTAGAGCATCTCAATAAACATTCTATCCTTTATCTTGACAGTTATCAAGTTCTGACATTTCACATTTGCGTGCATGTACTCTATCAACCAGTTTAGTACAGTGCTGGATGACGCTGCATGACTCAAGTTAAACCAGATTTGGTTTCATTGCATTCACTTGCTGTCATCACATCAGCACCACACTATGCCAACAAAGTGGTCTCTTTTACGCTGGGTTTACTCTCACCGGAGTGAACGGCCACAAAAAGTCGAGATGCAGGGGAACTGTGTTTTTCCACTGCACCCCACAGCAAGGCAAACTTGTTTACGTTGATGGGCTGCTGAAGGTGCACTAACCACAAAACCAAATTAAAGTCTGTTGCCTGCAGCCCTTTTCAGTTTTGTACTTTTCTTTTCTGCAGTATTTAAAGGATTTGTTTGGAATTTTTCGAGGTTGGTCATAACACAAAGTCAAGGTGCATAAATACAGGTTTAAATATTTCTCCCTTGAGATGAGTGATTGCTTGTCTATATGCATTTGGCAAATTCCAGTCTCTCTTTTTTTTGCTTTTCAACAGTGGAGTCCCTCCTCAGCTTGATGCACCTTCACCTCTAATCTCTTAGAAAGTTCTTCTGGTTCCCACTCACATTACCCATCGCTTTAGTTTGACATGAATTTTTCCTCTTGAGGCCACATCCATGGAGGTTGGCTACAGTGACAGTGACCTTAAACCTCTAATTAGTATGTGCAACTCTACATCAAGCCGCTTGGAGATGCTCTTATAGCCTTTACCGTTTAACATGTTTTTGTCTGTAAATTTCTTTCTAATCTCCTCAGAAAACTCTCATTATCTTATTGTGGTCCGTGTTCAGTGTGGTACACACCATGATACCAAACAGCACAGTGACTTTTCATCCTCTAAATAGGCAGGTAGACTGATTAGAAAACACTTGTGATGCTAATTGCTAATTAATTATAGTTTCTACTACAACTACTTTTGTCACTTTCATATTATTTTATGATAATTCTTTTTTTTTTTTAAACGGAAGCAACAGTTTTGTCCATGTCTGAATATTTTTCATCAGAATTTTGTTTTAAACCAGCTTAAAACACACAGTCTGCACAGCTAGGTTTTAGGTCAAGGTTTATTTCCTCTCCTCAGGACCTTTTCACAATAAAAGAATCCTGTGGGTTCAGCAGAGGAAACCTTTAAATATGCACAGATGCAATTCAACTTCGAGACGTTACTTGGAAGAGCAGCATATAAAGCAGTCAGCATGGATCCATTCTAGCAGCTCCCTAACACAAAGTCTGTAATGTCTGATGTGCAAATACCACAGGCAATTGTCCAGAAAATTCACCTTGAGCAAGTGGTTGTGTTTAGTTGATCCGTTCAGCTGAACATCAGAGAGAGTAGTAAATAATTTCCATGCTTTCTCCACCTTGTTCTGGCTGCTGCTACATGCATATCCTACAAGTGCAGTTACAATATATTTGCTTAAAAGTGAGTGAGATCTGCGGTCGTGGTTCTTATTAATGACAAGTTCTCTAAGAAGACACCGCATACATGAGTAGTGAAAGCTTTGTTTAATTGAAAAACTTCTATTCAAGCCGATTTTTACATAACACTGAATTTTCATATTTGAAATCTTCTGTTATGTGGCATCTAATACAACAAATCAGACCAAATATTTATACCTTTTCGACTTTTCAAATGTGCTACTAGCCCACAAGCTTCAGGTAGATGCAAAAAATGCTCTCAGAAAATGTCAAATAGCTTTCGAGCCGCAATTTATCCTCAAACAAAATTCTTCTATCCAGGAAGTCCAGTCCAGACCACTAACACCGACTGACAACAAAAGATCTGTCCCAAAAGAAATACCAGAAGTCTATCAGGCCAAGCAGCAGCAGATTATAATCAAAGCATGACAGAAGGCAAAAAAGTGACGCGTCAGATGATGTAATCTACAAAGAAAACAGCAAAAAAAATCCCCCTCGACCTTTAACAACAATAATAAGTTAGGTAAGATGTCAACAGAGTCATAATAGCTACCACTTTAAGCCATGTTGCTTTCTGTTTACTCAAACTGTGATCATTTTTGTAAAGTGCACTTCAGTGGGGAGATGAGGAGAAAAGATTAAAGGAAAAAAAAAAAAAAGAACAAGACAGCACAAGAAAGACAAAGAACTCATTAGCAAGTTGCAAAAGCCCAAAGCTAGAGCAGACCTGATGGTGCAGAGTGATATAAACAGGCCTGTAGCTGCTGCTGAAGGCTTTTAACTGCGAGACACAGCCACAGTGTGGATGAGAAAAGTAGGCAAGAGAATAGAGGACAGGCGGAGGAGAGAGGAGGAGAGAGGAGGAGGTCCGGAGGAAAAAAAGTTGGAAGCAGACAGGCGAACTTTGAGGACATAAACAAAGAAAATGGAAAAGAAAGTGGGAGGAAATGGAGGGGAAAGAACAAGAGCAATAAGAAGAAGGTGAAGGAAAGATGTGGTGAGGTGAATGGGTACAAATTGTAGAGATGGAGAAAGTGAGGGAAAAGTGGATGGAAGATTGTGAACAGGGCCAATTTTTAAAAGCAGAAGACATGATGGGAGCACAATGATGAAAATGGGTCTTTTTTTTAAAGAATAAATATATCACATACAGCTGGAAAAAGACCTTAGGTTTGCTGAAATCCCCAATACTTAACATTTTACACGTGATGGGCTCATTAAAAACATATTCAATAACATGTGAGACATAATTAGACATTTCGCAACAGCAGAAAAGAGCAGGACAAAATCCTGCATGAAGACTAATTCTTTGAATAGAAAAGACAAAGGGAGGCAAAGCTTATAAAGTAACACTTGTAATTACACCAACACATTCACATTTGTTCTGTTTATGTGTTAAATATCAAAACAACTTGAAGCTACAGTAGGAAACTTTTTAATTTTATTCCAAAAAGTATTTTTACTTACACACCAGAGGCAGAGGCACAGTGATATTTGCTACTAAAACATGTTGCCCACCCTTCTGACCAGTCAGAGAATTTCAGCTGCTTCATCAGTAAGTTCTGCAGCTCTTATTAATTACAATTTGAAGAGGGACGGCTAATAACTTAAGGGCTGTGCAGAGAGTGACAGCTGGTAAAACAGGACAGCAGAGCAGGCAGAGGCGAAGGACAGTGGATTCAATCTAATTCTCAATTCAGTTTATCGATAGCACCAAACCACAACAAATGTGTTTTGACTTTATAATCACACTTTATAATATAACATAAAGACAGAATATACAGAATATTACAATACAACTATGATTATATATAAAACCCACAAGTCCCAGTTGTGCAGCACTAGGAGACCTTCAGCAGAACCAGACTCAGGCTGGGCGGCTATCTGCCTTAACAGGTTGAGTGGAAAGCAGAGAGAGAAAGAAGAGCAACAACCAGCAGATATAGAGTACTGGGGAGTTTGATGGGGCCAGAAACTGGATTTCGAATGTAGATTAGATTAGATTAGATAAAGAGGAATATTTTAGCTTTAATCAGAAGGCAAATGTTTTGACCGTAAACACCACCAAAGGAAGGGTGTTTGCAGAATTGTTTCTTTTCCAGCTTTTCATCAGTTGACATGTGAGTGTATGAAATATCTGAAATTCCATGCATGTTGGTAGCAACAGTTCATCACTGACAATTAAATTAAAATGAAACATCATCAAGTTATTTGGATCTAAAACGTCGTTAACACAGGAGAGAAAGACAAGGTTTTACTGATGTGTGTGTTTGTTATTCCTGCCAACTCAACTTTACTTACAAAATTACAAACTCAAACTAAGAAATTAGTTCATCTACTGTAACATTTTACTTCAAAATTATTTAACTCATAAACGTGCTTATTGAAATGTTACTAAGATTGATGATTTCTGAAAAGCATGCAGGCTGGGGTAATAATGTAGCTCATCAGCATGTGTGTGGCTTTGTACTGAGCATTTGAATTTGAGCTGCATTTCAGTCTGTCTGAAGAATAAAATAAATATTAAAAAGGACAACAAAAGTATGTAAATTCACACACAGCCTGAAAATAATAAAATCAATGTCAAAACAAATATAGAAAAGAATGGAAACACGCAGGCTGAAGTCAAAACTCATTACGCCTACCAAATTCATGATATTCATGAGCGAGCTATGAAGAATTCAGACAATTTCATTTAAATTATTTGCATATTAATATCAGTATCTAGACTGAGAGTTCAAGTGGATGTGTTCAGACATCCCTGCAAAAAGCTGTAAGAGCAGCAGCAGCCAAGAAAAGTGGAAGAGAACAGGAGGAAAAACTCCAGGCTGATCTTCAGAGCCTAAAGCAGACCTGATGCAGAGCAAGTGCCCAGATCAACAAGAGCAAACCCTCAAGTGGAGCCTGGAGGAGGAATCGGGGGAGGGAGGGGAGGCCGGTGCAGCACAATGCCTCAGTGTAGCCCCTCAGCGAGGCCTCGAAACAAGGCACAATGGATGCACTGTCAGCAGGCCTTCTCCTGCACTTTCATAGGTCTCCCTGACACCAGGCCTCTCCCCTTTTTCAATAACCAGCACAACAACCTTTTCAGAGGCCGGAGCAACGGTCCACTCCTCAACCGCTGGGCTGAAAGAGACCATTCTGCGCTCAACGGCCGCTGTTTGAGATGGTTTTTGTGTCTCTTCTGATTTCTTTCATTCCATCGCTGCCACTGACATGCTATTAGAGAATGGGAGATTATCACCATGTTGCTGCTCGCTAAAGCCGCAGGGCTTTTTCTTAGTCTTAATGGCTTGTGGGTAGAGCTACTGAAAACTGAAAAACTGCAGGGGTTGAAAACATTGTTGTGCATTCAGTGCGACAAAGAGCAGGGTTCAGCGATTTCTAGACAAATGGATGCAGCAAGTTTCCATTCAGGAAAAGAAAGAAAGAACTAAGTATGAAAGAAAGTGTGGAATGAAAAATTCAGAACGGAGATGACCATCAATGATTCATTGAAAAACAGGAATGCATTTTAAAAATTCCAGCTGGTCAACTTCAGGGTAGGAGCATCCATTCTTAAAATCACCACGCAAAGCGTCGATGAAGACCCACATCAATGGGATGATCTTTCATTCATGGAGCGTCTGAGCTTTCCAGACGCATCCAGAGATCTGCCATTCTGGCAGCAACCATTAGCCAACTGGAGCGGCTCAAATCCAGCATCCCCTCAGCTCCCTTCAGACCACTGCACTGTTGTTGTTGTTGGTTTGGTGCAATCACAGCTGCTGCTTGCAAAATTCTCATTGATAAATACTGTGTCCAAACTACGATGCGTCAGTGTATTTTATTATTTTATATTACGCGTGCTGGTCCTTCATGTCTGGGTCCTTGACTTTTGAACAAAAAATGTCTAATTGATACATTTTTTCTATAAAATGTTTGTTTCCAGTACACAGTAACACACAGAACTTCTACTCCAGCAAACTGTGTAAGCTTTAGTGACCAAGAACCCAAAGGTTCAGAACAAAACAAAAGTACTCTTTAGAGTCTGGAGAAGCTGGCAGACACATGAGCATCTCAGTAACAGTCCATCAGTCAGGCCTTTATAGTTA
>OMLM01014587.1:13902-44347 GCA_900302695.1 Helostoma temminkii
CCAGTACACAGTAACACACAGAACTTCTACTCCAACAAACTGTGTAAGCTTTAGTGACCAAGAACCCAAAGGTTCAGAACAAAACAAAAGTACTCTTTAGAGTCTGGAGAACCTGGCAGACACAAGACCTGAAGATGAAATACAGACACTTTCCTTTCAGTCTGATGAAGCCTGAGAGGCTCTGCCAGGAACAATAAACTATTCACGCCCAGGTGTGACATGCTCGTGGACTCGAGGCTGTAACTTCTGCTTCTTTAACACAGTAATTAAGGGTCTGAATAGTCTTGTAAATCAGAGATTCCAGTTTGACAAAGATTGGCCAAATTGGCTAAAATAGTAGATTTACTATGACCTCTAATTAACATTTAGTAGAACTATCGCTTTTCTAAGCTTTTCATCAAAAAACAAAATTTTAAAAAGTGGAATTTATGCAGAGACTCAATTTTCAGATAACTTCACCCGGTTGAAAAACATGCATAGAGATGCATGGATGACCGTTTCAGCATTGCATCCCTCTGAATTGTAACTGAATCAAAACGTGAGATTCTCACCGATACTAAATAGAAAGCATTTGATTTCTAGTTGCTTCCATTTGTGTAGTGAATTGCGCAACAACTCTTCCCCCAGTTTTTCTGGGGGTCACAGTCTCCAAACCACAATGTAACCGCAGTGACTTCCACATCCTGAGGTAATAGATTGTGGATGTACCTAATAAAGTGCCACCTATATGTTTAGGTTCTTATTGAGTGTAGACTGATTGCAGGTCAAAATTAAGCTGACAGCACGATGACCAATTCAACTAAAATATTGAATGATATTTTATGTAGTAGTATTGCAGCATTTCCTTTCTGAGTACTTCTTCCACCACTGATACAATCTGAAACAGGACAAACAACAGGCTCTGGGGTTTAGTGGTTGGTTACTTAACAGGTAACTGACAGAGCTACACACACATTCAAATATAACGTCACTTAATGATAAACACCATTTTCAGGATCTTTAGAAATTCATCTTGTCCTAGCTCTTGAGCTACTTTCCATCCTTGCGTATTGTGAGTTGGTTGAATTGGACACTTCAGCTGGAGGACGCAGACTGAAGCCTCTGCTGAAGTGTCCTTGAGCAACACACCACATCACTGCCAGCGTGCTGCAGCTGACCTCTGACCTCCCTGTGGAGGGGAGCGAACACAAAGGCAATTTCCCTACAAACAATCAATAAAGCATCACATTACCATCCTCTAAATGGGAAGTGCTGTATTGTGTCATAATTCGTGTCATTAATCAATGTGTCAGTGAGAGTGTGGGGATTTGTACCCCCGCGGAAGCAGCTCTGTTGGCTCCGGTCCAAACTCTGAGGTTTGTTTTTTCCTGTTTTCCCTTTTATTTACTTTAATTTTGCCTTTTTACACCGTTGTGTTAGTTATTTTCTATATTTATTTCTCTTTTTTCTGTTTCTAAAGTTTCCGTTGTTGTTGTTGCTTTTGCTATTTAGTTTTCTTCTCTCTGATTTTGTGATGTTTCTTTTTCCCCTTTTCCCCCTAATTTCTCAGTTTCCAATGCGTTTCTTGTTTTTCAGTTTCTATTTTCAGTTGTTATTCTGCTATTACTTCCTCCAGTTGTTCCACTATGTGTTTTGGCAGTTTCCCTTCATGCTGATGCGTCTGTGTTTTGACTTTTGGAAAGGTGAATCATGAAACACAGCTACAGAAACAAATATGATAATCTCACATTGTCACACACTGATAGTTAATTGTTTGAGGTTCTGTGTCTTGCTCAAGGACACTTCGCATGAACCACAGGAGGAACCACAGCTTGATCTACCAACCCTGAAATTAATAAAAGATGTGCGCATCCCCCTGAGCTACAGCAGCACAACTTAAATTATCATTGGAACAATTTAGTAAAAAAAGGCTCAAGTGGTGTTTATTAAAATTAATTTCTGTCATCTCTTCATATCTGCTTGTATAACCAGTTCTCACATGCTTTGACCTCCATTTTTACGGGTCTCTGATGTGTTTGTTATGTGTTTACATCCCATGTCACCCTGTAAAGACTTTTCTATTAATATACTTTGATTAGAAAAGAAACTCCTGCTAAAAAAAAAATACTACTAAATGCATTGAACAGACTTCTCAAGCTCCTCAATGGGTCTGAAACCAAATACAGTAAATTACTGCAGAGCTCAGGACAAGACTTAGAAAGAGCCGCCAAACTGCAACCACATGACTGGAGCTCAGCTAACCACAGAACGAGGGCAGGTGGAGGGAGACATCCTTGTAATCACTAAACAGCTGCCTCTGTAGGACTCCTATAAAGCTTCAAGATGGCTCAGAAAACCAATGTTAAGTGGAAGAGCACCAAAAAAAACTCAGCTTTTTTAAATTCATCTGTAAGTTTCAGTAAAGGAACAGCCAGGGACACACTCCGGCAGATGTGGTGCACTTTAAATTTAAAATTAAGTGGAGTGGAGGAGAAAAAGCATCTTTGGTTTGATTGCAGGTGATTATTCTGGACGGCAGTAGTAGTGCTGCCTCATCGTTGTGAGCGAACCATTTATCACGTGCAAGAAAAAACAAAACCGGGTAAGGATGACCCCAGTGGCAGAGGAAGAACGGCTGGTGTAACATCAGACAAGAGTAAACAGCCATCCATCTCATTTTTAATCTAGCATCTGTTGTTTGCAGTGAAGACACTTAATGGTTTCAGTGGTCTGAGCAGTCACTAGCATATTTAAATTACAATTTAAATATGCTATTTACAAAAGCAACATGACAGGTAGTAGTGCTAATGAACGTATTTTTTGATGATAGACAGGAAATTGTTTATGCCACAGCTGAATTATTTATCAAAAATACAATGACCACGTAAATTAATTCACCATCCAGACAGTATTTTGGGTGAAGGGCTTCTTAAGACTTGAACAACAGCTGTTATGTGTAAGATGTCACGTTCTCGTGGCTTATGCATATGAGCCATTTAATATGCTCACAGTCTGATGAGTTCACTGCTAAACAGAAGAATGCACAGAAAACTGTACGTGAAGAAGGAGGACATTAGCATTTCCAAGTAAAATTGGAAGCGGGAGCAGATGATTTCATTCTGCATTTGTGAAATAATTCACGTTAAGTCTTTTTTGCCTCTGTGATTTGGATGTTATGTGTGAAATACCATTTTAAATTATTATCGTTTTCTCATCCTCTAAACATCTGACTTATTTGTTCTGAGAGAAATTTTTAGTCTTCACATGAGAACGTCATTACGACTAGAGGATAAGCTGTTAATCTTGTGGTTTATTATAGAAGGAAAACCTGCTGCTACACTATAAATGTACAGGCTCATTGGTATAAGCATGCTGTCCACCAACCTTTTTCCCAGAGTGCTGAGCGGCGTGCTGAGGCTCAGCGGAGTTCGTGCTGGATTGCGGTTGCGACCGGACAGCTTGGTGGCGGACGGCTCTGTCTTCGGGGACTCGGGCTTGCGAGCTGGGCTGGCACCAGGCTTGATGTTGAGGTCCTTCAGGACGTCGTAGTTGATCTTGGAGGAGATCTTCTTCTGCTCCAGCATCTTCTCAATGGCCTCGTCAGCGGTGCTGGCTCTGATTGGGGGACGCCTCTTTATGGGGCCTCTCGGCTGTCGAAATTAAAGAAGTAAAAAAAATGCTCTATAAACTGTATTCAAAGTTTGGATGTACGTATAATAATGATCACGTTGCATTCAGCTTTCTTTGAGCAACTTGTTAAAGCGACCAGACATAATGATACACTGTGGAGATACTGTGATGTGCGAGTGGTTTGAGGGAGGCTGCAGAAGACAGTTTGACCAGACTGTGGTCGTAAACCAACTCTAACTTTATCTAGAAACGCCTTCACTGTTCATCCACCAGAAAATGACTGAATTTGATATGTATATGAAACGTGTGTTACAGATCATGTCAGATGTCACATTAAATGCCACTATTACAGGTACATGCCTAAAATAAACACTGAAGCTTCTTTAGGGCTTAAGTTTAGTGTAAATAGGTAAAAGTGTCTTCTCACCTGTACGATAGATTTAAGGCAAAAAAGCATTACAACATTGTACTGATTGATTCTGAGGCAAGCACTTTCTAAACTCGGGTGTAAGAAGTAGCAACATGCCCGTTTTTAATGTATGAAAATTGAGTTAATGGCAAAATTTATACTGAAACCGCTTCAAATACCATAAAATGTTTCCATACTGTTGTTGATGTGGCTCCTATTAGTTGGGAAATTATGAGTATCAGCAGCTTTTCCTGGGTGTGAAGAATAAAGCTTGTGTTTGCACAAACTCCGTATTAGAACAAGTTGTGTTAAATGACCTTTCAGTCGATCGAACTACAAAATTTCCTCCAGTTCAATTTAGTGTAGCAGGCAAAGGCCAAATGTTATCCGGAAACATTCCTTCCTATTAGACAAGTTGGTCTCAGATTGGAGGGGTTTGGCCTCTAAAATGAGTGAGTGTAATTTCACATAACCAGCAGCACATTCTTGCAGGCACATTTTAGCAGAACACATTCATATAATCAGCAATTTTTCTCAATTAGGACACAAGATTGGGGTTATCACCCAGCTTCGGTTTCTCCACATTAACCTCGACCTTCCCCCAAACTCTGGCTGCAGAGGAAAAGTTTCTATTTGCTAAAAACCTTCATACAACATTTGAACAGGTTTCCTCACAGACCTGTTCCCGGGCAGCTTAACTGAAGTAAAACCATTTGACCCCAACTATTCAGCTCGGGATGTTAAGTATTACCCAATGTCTACTCGTAAGAAGAACGCCCTTCCTGTATTTATTTATTCACTTGTCAGTGATGTGACAGTATGCTGCAATCAGGAAACTGCATGTTTCATCATGTCTCTGCTCCACTGCAGTAAAAGCCAGCTAGTTAAAAGCAGTGAACAGATGTTGGGTCCAACAGGATCTGCACTGAGCCAAGATCAGTAATGGGAAATGAGAAGGTACCAGTACCAGAGGACATTTGTCTAATTATCTGTCTCAGTCAGACTTGCTCAGGCTGCCAGATATTTTGTATATGCAGATTTTATCCAGATGAGCTTTTCTAGTCTAGAGAGAATCTGTTTTTTTCACATCTGATTTAAACAGTATTTGAAGGTGGTTTGAAATGCAACTGCATCAGGATTTTTACAAATGTGTCTCAGAGTGGAACCACTGAAATCAGATTTCAAATGGTCTTTTGTGTCTTTTTTATGTCTTTTAATCCCAATGAGGGAGGAGCTGAAAATAATAATCCCATTTTACAGAGAAACTACTCAGACTACAGCACAAAAACAATGGCTGTGTGTGTTATTGCTTGGAGAGCGAGATGATGCAGCTCCATTTTCCTTTCATCTGTACCCATACATGGGAACGTGTGTCATTATAAAAGCAACACATACAAAGTTGGTTGGATGGGCTAGTTATGTCTGGACATACAAATCCGATCTGAGCAGATGTGCCTAAAAAGATGTGATGCAGTGTGAACACAGCCAAAGTGATGAACAAACTGCTCTTGAAACAGTAGATTCACTAACCTGATAATCTGAGGAAGCCAGATTTTTAGGGCAATTAGTGGTTTTAGAAATCCAAAATATGAACAGATATAGCCAACATGAGATCTGACTGGTGGTTTATCGGCTGACAACACTACAAAGTGTTTTCTGTCAGATTAGTCCAACTCATTTTGCTCTGACTTCTCCTCTCTATCAGACCATCAGACTGCCTCCTATCAGCTTCCTATCTGTTTAAGTTCCACCAAACATGACTCAAAGTTCTCACCTTCTTTTCTTTATATATCCCCAGCTCCTTCTCCTTTGCTATCTTGGCCTCCTTTTCTGAAAGCAGAAACAATAAACAGCCATATTTTATTTATGTAAGTGCGAAACATTCAGGTTTTGGGTGCGTGGGAAGGTCGGCGTCTCCAGTTGTACCTAATGTTTTGGTTCATGTATGTGCAGCAGCACAAAGTGTAATAAAATTAGCCTGAGGTTGTTTTAGACATGTGTTAACTAGCAATAAATACTAATAAGATGAATACTTTGAATTAAAAAATAAGCCTAATTAACCATCCTGCTGATACTGTACAAAGGATAACATTATCAGTATTTCTTTCCTTCTAAACAATAAATAAATAAAACAAGAGGATGGAAATAGACAAGTGTATGCATATTCTCTATTGCAACTACACTACCAGTCGAAGGTTTAGACACACATTCTCTTTTAGTAATTTTTTTAATAATTATTTTTAATATTGCACAATAATACTATAGATTCACGAGGTAGTCATGTGGAGTGGTTTTCAGTTGACAGAGTTGTCAAGAGTTAAACGGACATTTCTTGCCTTCTTATTGTGCTTTAGACCATCAGTTGTCTTGTGGAATAGTGGGTACAGAGTAAATAGGATCGTTAGTGCTACTACAACTAATGAATGAATCCATATGATGGCAACAACACTTAAGTAAAGGGAAAAGACAGCCCATCATTACTTTAGGAAATGAATTTCATTCAGTCTTTGGTCTGATGAGTCCATTTGATTCTTGGTTCTAACTGCTGTGTCTTCATTAGAAGCAGAGAGGCTGCATGGATGGTTCCTGACTTTGTGGTTCACAGTGTGAAGCATGGAGGAGGTGGTGTGATAGTGTGGGGCTGCTGTGCTAGTGACACGGTTGATGACTTAGTCACCGTGTCTTAGCCGGCCGCAGTATTTTACAGTGATAGGTCATTCCATCTGGTTTGCACTTGGTGGGTCCACCATTAGTTTCCAGGAGGACAATGATCCCAAACACACCTCTAGTCTAGATTATGTAAGAGCTATTTGTCCAGAGAGAGCGAGAGGAAAAGCAGCCTACAGGCATTCAACACACCTGGGATCTCCTTCAAGATTGTAGGGAAGTCATTCCAGGTTACTATCACATGATGCCAGTATTGTGCAAAGCTGTCATCAAAGCAAAAGGTGAAGAAATGGAAATATAAAACATTTTGTTTACTTTATAGTTTCATACATGTTCTTAGTGTTCATAGTTCGGGTGTCCTTAATATTAATGTAAAAATAATAAGGAAAAAACACAGAAGGAGAATGTGTGCTAACTTTTGACTGGCGATGTACATTAGGCCACATCATTTGTAATTTTGTATTGAAATACAGAGAAGTCAGCATCTAAACATGGTCTTGCAAAAGCCAATACTCCCTGTTGCAGAGAAGATGCAACGGCATAGCCAGTCATAACAGACCAGTCTGATGTGTGTGGGGATACTTTACAGCTTTACAGCAGCAGGATGTCATTAATATGTGATTTAATATGAAACCTTTCATCCAGACTAAAGCAGATACCAGATACTGTCAGAAACACTCATAGTAACATAAATACATTAATAAATGCAGACTAATCTACCAGCATTATTAATGTATGATGCCTCCTAAAACGGTTGGACTTTTGCTTCATGTGTTTTTGCTTTTGTGTGGCATCAGATTGATGTTTGACACATCTTCTCTGAAGATAAAGACACATATTCACAGGCCGCAAGATGAGGGCTAGTAAATTCAGCTCAGGTTTTAACTGCATCGTGAAAGTACCTTTCTGCTCTTTGAGGTAGTCTGAGTTTTCTGCCATCCAGAGCGCCGTCTTGATTTTGATTTCTTTGTCATTCAGCAGATACTGCGGAGACATAGAGAGACAGTGTCATGGAAAAGCAAACAGTTATAAATTCACTGCTATATTGGTACTGGATGTAAAACAAACTCTTGCTAAATGCTAAAATTGAATATTATGAACAAACAACACTCTAACATATGTTAGGTTAATATTATTAGTAGTCCGCACTTGTAAGTCGCTTTGGATAAAAGCGTCTGCCAAATGACTAAAATGTAAATGTAAATGCATTATTATACATTGTATGTACTAATTCCAAACATACAGTGATTCATTTGTGCTCTGGTGTAAACTCAGGCAACGCTGAGGTCCAATAAACATGAAGAACTGCAGTCAACGTGTGAAAAACACTGATACTACAGTTTCTGCAGGGAGCCACAATGTGCAGAAGTCGAACACCTAGGCAGTATATGCTACACTGTAAAGAATAATTACAGTAAATTATATCTTGGGTATTATTTTCACAGCTTCGTCCACCTTTTCTGTCACTTATAATTACAGTGGACTTGCTGTGCTTAACTGCAGAGCTCTGGAAACAAAACAACTTCACTAAATATAGGGTGAGAAACATGAGCAGTCACACAAACAGATGATCTAAGCCTCCATGTTTGGAGGTAAAACTTTACAGAACAGCAGGTCAATGTGTGCTGGATGTTTACACCAGGGAGTCCAGGCAGCAGCTTTATCTTTTGCTATTGTTTTAATGAACCTGGAGGTTTGTGGTGTCCTGAACCTTTAGACATTTTAGTGATGCTGTTTTTTCAGCCCTCAGTCGTTACTTTAGTTACATAGTGATATAATAACTGCTGCTCAGAGCTATGAGAAGAGGCCACGGTGTAATAAAGGATAAGGTAACACCTTATGGTAAGGGTACATGACTTTCATGACTTGAAGCATGTAATACTGCACTAACCATCAAGGCTTCACAAGAATTAATAGTATCTAATGCAAGAACAACACAATAATTAATGAGGTATTTGAATCATAGCGACTAAGTTATTAATGTCTTCTCCACAGTCTCAGTACTTACTTGGTGTCAAGTCTTCTGTTGTAATCATCACCAAGCTTTGCTTTATCATGACTTCTGCATGTCTGTGGCCTTTTTTTCCTTTTTAATTAAATTTCAGTACATCATAGTACAGAAACGGCTGTGGTGAAAGTCACCAACAATGTTCTATTAGCTTCAGACAACGGTTTTCTCTCTATACTTGTCTTGTTAGATCTCAGTGCTGCTTTTGACACTAGAGATCAATTTTCATTTTATTACACAGACTGGAGCGTGCCATAGGAATTAAAGGAAAAACACTAGGTTGGTTGAAATCCAATTTGTTCATGTTAACGATGAGTCTTCCATGCAGACAAAAGTTAGTTATGGAGTTCCACAGTCTGTGCTCGGACTTTTCACTCTATACATTTCTCCCCTAGGCAGCATTATTAGAAAACACTCAATACATTACTATTATTATCCAGATGACATCCAGCTATATTTAGCCATTAAACAAAATGAACCAAATCAATTCAAAACTTTAAGTATGTTAAAAGACTTACTTCTAAATTCAGACAAGACAGAAGTTATTCTATTTGGGCCCAAAAACCTCAGAGGTACAATGTTTAATTACAGTAAAATCTAGGATAGAATTTGAAAAAAAAAAAAAAAAAAAAAAAAATCACTTAATGATCAAGCCCATTCGTATTTGAAAGACCTCACAGTACCATATTATCCCAGCAGAACACTTTGCAGGTCTCTTTCTTTCCACTCACCCCAAATGGTTGCGGCAGATGGCCGCCCACCCCGAGCCTGGTACTGCTGGAAATTTCTTCCATTAAAGGGAGCTTTTCCTCTCCACTGTCTCCTAGTGCTGCACTTTCAGGATATGGTTGTACTGTTATAATTCTGTAAGGTCTTAAACCTTACATTGTGAAGTGAATTAATATGACTTCTGTTGTAAATTGGCGCAATATAAATAAAGTGAACTGAACAGTTACTCTGGATTTTCCAGTTTTCTACATAGAGCAGAAATGAAGTGTCTTTGCTGTCATGTGTTAAAACACTTTGCAACCTGGATTTTTTAATATCTGTATAACTTACTTACTAAACTTACTAGACTAAAAGTCTATGTAATGTTTTATTAAATAAGTGAAGACATGTAGAAAAAGTGTTTTGAAACGTCGCTGTATGTTCAGCAAAAATTATTCACTGTTTCTGGGATTGTGACTTTCAGCAAAATCTATTAACTAGTTTGCAATAGCCAGGTTGTTGAGTAATGTTTGGATTTTCAGAGAATTTCAGTTCTCAGTTCTCAGTCAGCAGTGAGAACAGGCTTAATGCTTGGTAACCTATACATTTTATTGTGAAAACATTAAGTGGATTAAAAAACAGGTACATACCAGCTCTATCTCACGGTCATCTATCCCACTCAGGTCCAGCTCTCCGCTGTCGGCAGCACCGTCTGTTTGAGTCAAAAATCACAACATAGACTAAATTTGCTGTAACACACATTTTTCACGGTAACTTCCACATCCCTCAGGAGTAAAACAGGAAACATAAGCTAGCTAGAAAGAGAAGAAAAACACTTGGTGTTGCATCTCTTCTTCAGGGAAAACCTTCCATCAGGAGTTAATCAGCAAATAAGATGCACTGTGACTTCTGATAAGACGTTAATAGGCTTAACTCACGTTTGAGCGGATCTACCTTAACACACTTTATTTTCAATTACGATACGCTTTCTAGATTGCAGCACGCTTTATTTTGAAAAAGGGAGACCCTGAAACGGCAATCTGTATTCTTCACGCTGTGAAGCCACAGACGGGCTCTCCAGCTTTTACCTGCTGACTACAAGACAGAGGCAACACAAACCTTAATGTGCTGACAACATAAAGAGGCATTTGAAATCCCAGGTGTGCACACAGTTCAATTTTGTAAAAGAAAAGTTCAAAGAAAATCTGATTGACTTTGATAAAGGTAATAAAAGATTTCTTTTCAGTAGGAGGGAGCAGAAGAAAACATTCAACAGCTTTCACTCTGAAGATCAAACACCTTGATTAGCTGTTTTGGAAAGAAGTGCAACTCTCTTCTGGCTGCCTACCGACATCACACAGTCAATCAAAGCAACAAAGATGGAGAGAAATGCTTTAAAGAGGCAGCGAGTGGCAGGTTTACAGGAGTCATTTAACTTCTGTCAGCTTCCTGGCTTTGACACGTTCACAGAGGCCCTCCTTCATCGAGTTCAAACTCCCAACAGGGCGGCAACTTCAAAGACGCGTCACCCGAGTCCACAGGCAGCATTTCTGCTTCATTAAGGAGAGACAGGTGCACTGGGACACAGATGAGGAAGAGGAATACACCCAACCTCAGACAGTGAAGGGTGTGTTCGCTGCACAATTGTAGAAGTGAGGGGGGGATAATCTAGTTTGAGCTCGGTTTGCAGATTACAGCTTCCTTAAAAAAGAAAGCACTCCAGAGGGAAGAGACAGGTCAGCTGCTATCTGTCGGGTCCAGCCCTCTAAGAACTTCCTCTCCATGAATTGTGAGGGTGAGATAAGACAGAGACAAGCCCTGGGAGAGATCGGCGGCTCCGTGAGGCAGCAAGGCAGCAAGACTAAGTGCTGATAACACCAGAATAACCCTGAAGAGAGGAGGGGGGAGGGAGCGATTACCGGCTTATTATTCAGCCACAGCTTTGATTTATCTACAGTAGACTACATGTGATCAAAGCCATAAAACTGTGGTGACTGTGCAGAAGAATCAGAGTTTGTCTGTTTATTGGCGAAAGAGACTGAAGGAGGAGCTTCTGGTCTGGACTTGAGCCCAGGAAGTTATGGTTACATGTGGGGCTGAGTGCTGTTAAAAGCTCTTTAATATCCCTTCTATAAATGCATGAGATTCAGAATCTCAGTGTCCCTTCTTAGTAAATCATTGTTCAGGTCAACACAGTCAAAACTGAAATGATTCCTAGAGATCACAGAACAGACAGAGATAGGATCAGGACACGCAGGGGTTCTTATAACCTAAAAGAAAGCCCAACATAGTGCTTGCACCATCCCCACAGCTCACAACTTACTTTGCAAGTTTGTGTAGTTTAGTGCAAAGCGCAGCAGAAGTGCCAGAACACAGAGTCGTTATGCACAATCATCCATCCTGTTTACCTTGATTACACGATGAACAAATGAACCCAGGCAGCTGCAAAACAACTACACACCTGTAAACACTTCAGGTCCATCAGAACTCTAAATTTTCCCATTTATACAGATAAGGTCTGATTGCTGTGTGTAATAATGTGTCTTTATGCTTAATTCACACTAGTGCAATGCAATTTTATTACGACTTATTACTCACATGCCTAAATATTTCTAAATTTGATAATAAACTCAGAATAAATGGAAATTAAAGAAAACAATCCAAACCCCCTCCACTCTGTACCATATCAGATAGTTCTGCCTGCAGTGAGGCAGCTAATAATAAAAAAAAACACAATTTCTTCTTCATTTCAACAAAACTGCATCTCATTTATTCTGTTTCTGATGTTAGAAGAATCAGTAAAAGAACAGCATGTTAACCAGGCTTCGTTCTCCAGCTACTTGACTAACAACTTCATTATTTTATTACAGCAACATTATCTTGTAAACAGAGAGAACATGCTTTAGGTGCACACTCAAATCTGAAGCATTCAAAACTAAATGAAATCTAAAATCGCTCTCGACTGGTCTGCTCCTGAAGTGAGGCAAGCGCCAATTTTAAGTCAAGACATTCAAATACATGCAGATTCTCAAATTCAGATCCTCGAATATTAGTTCACCTGAATATCATATTTATTAGGCAGGTAGATTTTTCTTGATATAAATATGGAATCAGTGGCTCAATGGAAAATGTGCTACGTGATATGAATAAACACAGTTTCCTGTTAATGTATCTTGAAAAGTCCTGAGTGCATGTGTGTATAAACATCGACCATATGCAGGAAATAACTACAAGTACTGCCTAACTGTTGTTTACCTGTAGCAGCCATTCAAAACACTCGTCTAATCAGTTCATCCATGACTCCAAGAGGAGGTTTGTCCCAGATGTAATGAAACTCCTTCAAGGTTTTTATACAGTAGCACTGATTAGGACAAGACAAACGTGAGGCCAGTGACTATTTACAAATCTAATCAGTTCATCCTTGAGTCCAAGTGGACACTTGTGACTGCTGGTGTGCATACAAAGCAACTCATAACAGCAAATGGTGAGCACTGTAAGGTGAAAACATGCCTAACATTTCTTTAATTTGTGAGATCAGTTGATTATGATGAGTTACAGGGACACAGTTTCTCAGAAGAGACTGGCCTGGGTATACAAACATTCAAACAAAACTACTGGCACATCGAGATACCATTATAGCCATATAGCAGTATATGACACAGAATTAAAACAATGAAATGACATGAACCCTTTCAGGAACTATTCAGACAAGCAACTTGTCATTTATACCAAGTCATCTAGTTTCAGTGTCTAAGATGTGAAAATGTGTTGATGTGAAACTGTCTTGTGTATGATGGTAAAATGTAAATGTTGCTACCATACATCATGCTATCATTAATACAAACAAGAGATTGATAATGAAAATTGGAGGTGGCAGTGGCACAAATTGTAGTAAAGCCTTCAACCCCAAGGTCAGCGGTTTGTGATTTCCTGGCCATACGTTGACGTGTCAAGATACTGAACCTCTAGAATGTCCACAAAGGCCCAGCCACTGAGGTTGCACAAGCCAGTTACTCCAAGTGCCAGTCCCAAGCCTGGTGCAAAAATTAGGTGGGTTGTATCAGGAGAGGCAACCAAACGCCAAATCAACGTGCAGACTATGCTCCACTGTGGCGACCCTGACCATGGCATAAGCCGAAAAAAATACATAAAAATAAACTGACTATGAAAATTGACTGCGGGCTACATATAATTCAGAGTTGCACACGTTTTAGTATAACTATATCTGTAGTTGTAATTTTGTCTTGTAAGTCCCTTTATCTGGCTTCACGTTCAGCAGTAATCCGAGAGGATGCCAAATTCAATTTCATTTGGAGAACACTGTCGGCCTAAAGATAAATCGAGCAGAAAACTAAGGCAGACAACATAACAGCAGTCTGATCCATCTGTGAGGAACGAACCACTGTCATGGCCGTGAGCTATAAACTGTCACTCCGTTGGTAACCTGACCCCAGATTTAGCCCTCAACCTGTCCCATGCTGCTTCAGAAACACCCCAAAATACCCCTACTACCCCCGTCTCCCATGCTCTGCTTTATCCCAGGTGGCGGCAAGCCCGTCTGATGTGGTCATGAGAAGATGCTTCAATGCAGAGGCTACCAAAGACGAAAGAGAAAGAAAACAAAGAAGCAGAGAAAATGTGCCCTGCAGGAGAGAACGCTAACAGGTGAAGGAGACAGCCTTTTGAAGGCAGCATGGGACGGAGAAAACAACAGATTTAAAAGACTCAGAGAGGGAGAAAGAAGTGCTGGTGGGTAGGAGACTGAGCAGAACAGGGAAGATATTAAGGATAAGACTGGCATTGGTCAATATTCTTTTTTTTTGTGAACAAATCCCGTAAAAGAAACACTTCCCGACTTCTCTACCCCATCAAAGGTCCTAGGTTCCAACTGAATTTAATAATATTTTAATCCAAATCCTGTATCAAATGTTATATTTTTACATTTATAGGTAATATAAATATACTAATTAATTAAATTAAAAGAGACTCAATTTAGATGTCTAAGGCCTTTTTCTGAAAGCACTGTAAAATCTAATGGTGAACTGATGTTTACATTCAGCATTGTCTCGACTAATATGCATTTCAACTTTCAACTAAAGTCATTTGAATGCAAAACAACAAAATGATTCAACTGAGATGTGTGTGTGCTGAACAAAAAGACAATGCGAGTTATGAGCACCATCCTAATCGAGTTTAAAACAGGTGGAAACAACACTACATTTCTAATGAAATGTCTATCTGCATTTCTGGCAACTCAACAACATCTCTGAAAGGGTCCTCTGGTATCTGGCACCAAGTTCTGTTCTGTAAAGTGCAAGGGTGTAAGGCCTCCATGGATCAGACTACCATTGCTGCCTGGTCCAGTCTGATGCTCTGACCTAGTCATGTGGCCATCACAGTTTGGTAGCTCAGATCTTTACACTGCCCAGTTTTCACTGTAGAAACACACAGTCCACTCATGGCAATGAGTTTTTTTACCCCCATGAAATATCTTGAGGCATGTTGCGAGTAACTGGGACCCAGTTACCAGTACCTGCTTTGTTTTTGAACACAAGATGCACATGTAGACACATGCAATACTCACTCTTACCACTGGTCTATTCCACTAATCTACAGGTGATAATGTGACATGAAACACACCAATGTGTCAACAGAAGCAGGGAAGATGAAGGCTAGCAAGTAAACATTTAAACAATGCAGGTTATGGTGAATACCAGTGATGTACCCAGGCTGCTTTAATCTGTTAACATCAGATATTGTACATGCAGACAAAAGGTGCCATTTTAAATGTTGAAAATGCTTCTTTGCTTAAAACAACAGTTAAATTACACCATCAGGCTGTAAAATGCAAAATGTGTTTTAGTCTTTTTCGTAGTTGTCGTCACTAAGAATAGACAGAATATTTCCATCTTTACCCTTTAAGAGACAGAGAAAAAAAAAGATAAATGAAGGAAGAAAATGCCAAAGTGATTCAGAGGTGAAGCAAAGTAGTCAGAGGAAGATAAAGAAGCTGAGCAGGAACAAGATTTAAAGGGAATGAGAGAATGATGTAGGCAGGCGACTGAGTGACAAAGAGACTGATGCAGAAAAGCAGTGGAGGGATGAGCAGACAGCAGCTGAGGGAAAAGACAGAAAATGGTAAAAACTAAAAGACAATAAATGGAAAAAAGTGAGGTAATATCCTGAGAGAATTAAGCTAGTAAGGAAAAGAGAAGTTTGAGACTGAGATGAGGGAGGAAGAGAGAAATCGGAGACTTAAGAGGAGTTCACTGATCTCCTCCTAATCCTGAGCTGCATTTCATTTCGGCCTGATCTGATGAGAACGACAGAGACAGAAAAGACGAGGGGTGAGCAGGAATGAAAATGAAAAAAGTCACGCTGGCTAATTTAAAAAGTAAGCGTCAGTCTGCTGACTCCTCCACACCTCCTTTCCTCACCCCCTCTCATCCGACTCCTTCCCCTTTCCAAAAAACAAAGTGTGTGTGTATCTGGAGGATGAATGGGGCTGTGCAGCCCCAGTGCTGCAGGATCACCCATCATCCACACTTCAAACGGAGCCCACATTATCCAGACTCCCAGCTTGTGATGTCAGCAACCATGCTGATACTCCCCTACATACTAAAACCCCTCGACCTTCACCGAGCTTGACCACAGGGCTGCAGGGAGGAGAGGGAGACGAGAAGCAAGAGTTTGATTTGTCTAGTTTTTTAAAATAGTGCCTAAAAAAAGAGAAATTATCTACTGCAAAAAGAGAAGTCTCAATCCATATTCATATAGTTAAACTACAGTCAAAAAAACCTTAACTGCTCTACGGAAATGACCAAAACCAAAAATGTTTTTGGGTTAATCGCTTCTAAGGAACAAAGATGAAACTCTCCATCATCTCTGGTTAAATTGTTTTGCTTATGAGCTGAATTGAAACTTAAAAAAGGAAACTTAAATGATTTAAAGGGAAAAATCATTAACACTCCCACTATTAATAGTCCATATTATAACTTTTCTGACTCACAGCCGACAACCTCTTATGTTCCTATAGGTTGGCACATGTCTCAAGCGCCACACATCTGAGCTTTGAGAAGGCCACTCTAGGACTTTGCTTTGCTTCAGGTGACTGTCTTGCTGCTAAACCCAGCCCAGCAACAACCTAAAAGGTAGACTGTCATCAGATTTTATCCTCTAAAATGTAAACATAATCTTCTTTATTTATGATCCCATGCACCCGAACATCTGTGCCTGAAGCAGAAAAGCTGCCCCAGAGCATCGTGCTCCCACCACCATGTTTAACTGTGGGAACACCTGAAGGTCCCTCCCTTCCTTCACCAAACAAAAGCTGCATCCATGTGCCAAACACCTCAAGCCTAGTATCAACCGCTTCCAAACGTACATTAAAATTAGTTTTCCTAGCTAATTTCTGCATCTGCTTTTTCTAAACACAATATTTCAAGAAATCTTACTAAGGGACAGCAGTGGTTCAGCTGGTAGTGTGGTCGTCCACTGACTCCAAGGTCAACTGCTTCAGGACCCCATTCTAGTTTGTTGTCGATGTGGTCTCCATGATACGTGTATGACTCCACTATCTCACCATCCTCTCCCAGGATGGTGAGTGGGACACCATCGAGTGCTCTTTCTGAAGTCCACCACCAGTTCTCTGGTTTTACTGATGTTACACTCTAAGTAGTTGCTGCTGCACTGCTCAACAAAGCTCTCAATCAAGTGTCTGTGCTGCTCATCATTATCATTAGAGGCAGATATAAGACTTGCACCTCCCAGTAGTGGAATTTACTCTATTTACATGTAAAATTTCTTTGATCGTGTTGATCATGTCTTTAGGAAAAAAAAGGCTCCTAGTGTAAAAGTCCTTCCCTGCAGTAGTATGAGGTAATGCGGCTCAGTGCCAGCTCTGCCCCGCAGAAATTACCAACCAGCCAAGTAAATAAATACAGACAGTTTCTCGCCGACATGGGTGAGCTGGGTGAGCCCATTAACCATTAAAGCCTGGCCTCCCTGACCTTGGAGGAGCCCAGTCTGGGTGTACGCCCACTCAACCACCTGCTCCTCCTCCACCTCCTCCTGAGAGGAGAGTGGAGATACAGTATGTACACATCAGAGCTGCTGGATGATCTCATGCCCTCCTCCTGGAGGCAGACGGTAGCCCACTTGTTTATACCGACAGCTGCAACAGCTCAAACTGTAAATGTCTATAGTTTTAGAAAATTATCATCAAAGTATGAGCCTGGGAAAACTAAACTTCCTTATGGTCAAAAAAATGTAAACATTAAAAGCCTGATAACAATGATTTTCATTCTGACTAGTAATGTCTGTGTATTAAAACATATCTTAATTCTGTTTGTAGAAATGAGTCACACTGTTGATCTTCATTTCCATGGACACTCTGTCCCACCGACACCATCAATGCTGACTAAAATATTCAGATCACCAAACAAATTTCACTTTTTTTCAACTTGTAAAATTTGCTAAAAGTGCAAAGTTTCTTTTTAAATCTTAAACTACATGTTTAAGTTTCTTGTAGTTCTTTAGATGCAGAGACAGTATAGACTACTACTACAACACTACTTTTCATTTTTTGACACATACAAAACGTGACATGTTCATAGATTTTCATTTGCATCATTTTAATCACTGGTTTATATTTTCAAGCCGTGATCATTTACTGTATGTACCAACATCAATTTTAAGCTAACTGACAACATACAGCCACATGTATGTACAAGCACTACGCAGTTAGAGCTTTATCGTTTGTTGCATGAATAACATTAAAAATATGTAAAACCTCTTAACAAAAGTGTCTTTGTTCAGTTTCTCCCTGGAATCTTAATCTTAAACTTAATATTTGCAAGGTCCATTCATATCCATTTCTCTGTTCATCTGTGGTTTTAAAGAATTTCTATTTGGAAGCTGCTGTGTATCCTAAAATATGACACCCACTAAGCAGAATCCAGTGCACCATGATGTATTTGTCCTTCTCTATCCTGTTCTACTCCAAAATGTATTTAACAAAACACTGAACAGTATCATTTTCAGAAAAACTTCCAAAGCATGTTTGATGCAGTCATGTTGACTGTTTGGGGGGAAGGATAAACGAAGCTGTTAACTGTCCTGATCATGATTCTTTACCAAGGTTTATGTCCATTCTTGATTTAAATGAACCCGTTTGTACCACAGACGTAGTAAACCGTGTCCTAAATGGCAGAAAGTGACTAAACACTGGACCAGAAAACATAACGCCACCTTCGTTTTTACAGTTTTGAAGCATCTCAAACCAGCTGTGACATTTATGATATCACCTCTCTACCACAACATCGTGTCCTCTCAAAACCCAGACGTGCGTTTGCATTGAAAGCGACGTGTCTTTTCAACGGCGTGAGCTAAGCTTTCCACAATTTCATTAAATGTCTTTGATCACAGAGATGTCCTGTCAATATGTCCAAACGACTAAAGGAGGATGTATAAATCATGAGCACAGATTAACTATACAACATTAAATTCATGAAGTTAGTGTTTGATGGATAAGGCGGATGCTCTCTGAACGGCCCAGGCGAGGAATCTGGAGAAAAGCGTCAGAAAAATGAAATGCATGAAAACATTTACAAACTTTATGTGAAAGTAAACAGAAGCAGAGGTTAAATCAAAAGGAGGAATCTTCTCTTGGAGTCAAAGAGCTGCAGATGATATTGTGACGAAAGGTGGAGAAGCACTTTTCATCAAATCTCTACAATGTTTCTGATTTTGTTTCTCAGTTGAAAATAATCAGGAGTCGTTACTGACTGAAGTCAGAAACTGGTCGCAGTGCATTCTGGTACAAGCAACTCTGAGGGCAGAAATCTGTTTATCTTATCCAATTTATTTTATCTCGACTGAACTCTGGCACAAAAAGGCTCTGTCATTTTAAAAGCCGACATCTGATGCTTTCAAGCCATCCTGATAAGTGGATAAGTAGCTTTTCTTTAGCTTTCGACTATATCACACAAGCTTCCTCCGATTTTTACAAGGTCAACAATGAACTTTTAGCAACGTGCAACCAAACATCAGAGCTAGTTTTATTTAAGTAACGACTGATTTTTCGTGACTAAATCTAAAGAAAAAAGGTTCTTTGAAAAATGTTGTATATCACAAACAAAAAACAAATAATGTCAAATGGTCTTAATGCTAAGTCAAGTCAATGTTACAGTCAGTAACATTTTGTCATCACTGGGTTTATGACCCAATTAAATTGGTCATTTGAGACTTTGAGACCCCACGACAGGATCTGCCACAACACTGTTGTTCCATCCTCTGCACCTTCGTACTCCACTGGGAGTGTTTCAGAAACGGTTCAGCTTGTTGTGGTTCTTAGTTTTCTCAAATAGTTAAAGGCTTGTTTTGTGTTTACTGTTGTTACTTCTTTCTTTGCGGAGCCGTTCCTACAAACTTTACAATCGAAAGGCTACAGAGGGAAACACAATGAGAAACGCATGACGCAAATCACTTCTTCGGAAATGTCCCAGAAGGATTCAAATATGGACTCGTTCAGTTTATCTTTGGCTGAAGAGCTGCTTCCGGTGGAATCACAAGAAGAGACTGGAGTGGCATCAGATGTGGAACGTCCACAGTTCCCAGTGGAAAACTACAAAAATGCAGGCAGCACATAGAGGATTATAAACGTAAGATGATTTTACATTTTGCAGGTGATGTTGTTAACAGAGATTTTTTGTGTTGCTATTAAATGGAAAAACAGTTCCAGGGTTAATGAAGTCCATCATCTAAATCTTCCTCTAGACTCTTAGACACAGTGAAAAAAGGGACTTTCTTATTAATCTCGTGATAGTAGTGAATAATACCTGCAAATGTAGTACCTGTACACAAACATGGTAACTACTGCTACCTTCAAAATGCCTCTATACAGTATACATACAGCAGCATGTATTTTTATATACTGTAAATACATAGAAAATGAGGCTAAAATGTCACTGACTAAAACTAAATCATCAAATTTTACTGAAATTAGAATTCACATCGCCGTTAAAAGAGTACAACTATATCATGTGCCAAAATGAACACAGGACAACATATAACATAATTTGAAATACTTAAAGTGCACAGACCAATGGAAACTTCAAATATTTCATGACAAGTCCATCTACTGAAGAAGATCTACAGGAAGCTCAGGAACAACCACTAATGTGCTTTGCAGTGAGATTATTTTGCTGCCTGCTAGATGCATCTTTCAATCACAAAGTTTTTAAGTCAAGTTTTATTATAATCTGTGAGAGAAGGACCCAGAAGGAAACTGTTTTATCAGCCTGAAATTATTTTGTCATCTGGGGTCTCAGTCGTGGGCTCCTCACAGGCAAAACGTGACGATTTACACCTGCTATATCGTCCTGCTTTTCTAAATTGCTCATCGGGAACTGAAGTACTTCGGCTGCACTTTGTCTCAACATTATCACGTTAGATTTGATGCAGTTTAGCAGCTGAGACAGAGTCTGAGTCCACTTTAACTGAGGACTATAGCATGAATTCAATTTGAATTGACCAGGCGTGCAGAAGTCCATTCCTCACTTCAGTTTACATTTATTTCACTCACTCTACTTGTTCTTATGTGAGAATCCTTCCTGCAAAGTTCATTCATACTAAAGTAGTTTGTTTCTGTAGACTATTCTATTATTATTCACACCTATAATAATGTCAGGTTGACTGAAGTTATTTCCCGTCTGCACATTCTGAGCCTGACCAGGGTGGGACCCCTGATAAAATCCTCGCTGTGTAGGAGAGTAAAGGGGAAGAAAAGTGAGGCCGCAAAACCTGCTGTGACGAAACAGCCACAGGCGAGCGGTTTCCAGCCTTTGCCTGTCTGCTAAACGATAGTTGTCATCTCCCGTCAGGCCGGCGGCGGCAGACGGCTCCGCTTCCCTTTCCCTCCTCGGGCTAAGACGCACGTCATCTCCAATCAAAGCTGGCTGCCATGACGGCCACTCCAGCCGTCTCGCCAGGGACGCTGACTGTTAGCTGCTGCTCTCGCACACAGATTTTTTATGCCACATCACACTGATGGCGCTGCTGAAGTAGCTCAGCCTGTACTGGCTCAGTGAAAAGCATCTGATTGGCTGTCCATGGAGAGCAGCTTGAAATAAAATGTTGTACTGTTTCTGGACGTCTCCCTGCACTGTCATCACCTGTCTAGCTGTCTGCCATCCAATGCCGTCGCTCTGCCCCTCCGAGAGGTCGCGTCCATCCAGCCATATGTCTGTAAGCTACCACCCCAGGCTGTGCAGACACCCACCCACCACACAACAGGCCTGCCCAGCTGTCCCAGCAGCACAGAGGAAATGAGAGGAAGCAGCAAATGGAAATGTCTGGGAATGGATTGACTGAATGAATTAGTAATTAGTCATTAAAGGGACAATAAGGCTGATTTTACTGTAGCACAGTAGGTTTTAAAGTGGTAATGGGACAATATCAGCACATCAGTTTATTTGACAGGAGCTGAGATTGCTCTTTTTAGCCATTTATGTTTGTGACATTCTGTGATGTGAGACAGCTTAATTTTTAAGATGTCTTAGGGAAACCCCCAAGAAAAATCTATATCTGATTCATGATGTGTTCATAAACCACAGATTTGCTTACACTTTCATATTTCTATTGATGAATCCCATCGTCCTTGTAAGTTGAAAACACATTTTAGTTCCCGTTGAGCAGGTAAAGGCCTCACCACTGTCTATAACAGGGTACAAAGCTGCGGGGTCGTGCTCACACTGAATCTCACACTGAATGCAAAAAAAGAAAAGTTGATGGCAGACGATCGGAAAAGACGAACAGGATGCTAGTACTCTGCTTAAACATAGTTTTTTATGTGACATTACTTTGTAGAAACATGTTTTCATGTTTTCATTCATTTTTTTTGACAAAGTCGTCAACTTATATTGACCCTGATGGATTTATAATGTCAAAAGGGTGAAACATCCAAGGGGGTGAATACTATTTACGGGCACTGTACCTCCAGCCTTAGTCCACACGTGTAGGAAAATACATCCTCAATCAACATGTTTACATTCAGAGCCTCTAATAATTTAACTTTAATATCAAACTACACAATTTTAGCTTTTGATAACAGGAGGAGGTTTCAGGCTGCATTAGGATGTACCAGCGTATTATCTCTTGTCTAAGTTGGCAGTGATCATACTTAATATATTTTTAACTGAAAAATCACAGATAGTTGTGCAACACCCTTCTTCATTTCCTTTGTTAAACAAAATCACACCAAGTTTTGTTCTTCACACATCATTTGCTCACAGATTCAGCCTTCAAATGTTATTTTCCTCCGCAAGAAGAAAACAGCAAATGCGGTGAGATGCTTCATTTCAGAATCAAGTAGAATGCTGCGTAGTAGAAAGGAAATTTTTAAATAACCACTGCAGAAACTGCTTCTACATAATTAGGATAATTCGATTTTATATACTTGATAATTGAAAACTACATTGTGAGATGATCCGAGCTGGAAACTCTGGGATCAAACTGACCTCCTGGTTTGAAGGGCTGCCTCTGTGCACATTAGCATACCAAAAAAGACAACACAAAGGAGATGGTAGCTCTTTTTATCTGACTGCTGAGGAGGTAAAAGTGTGCCGCTGCTCAAACAGAAGATGAGACTTTGCATTTTCTTTCATCCCTGAACAGCTCCTTTGTGGACAGAGAGATGAGACAGATGCTGCTCATTTAAACAGACTATAATTGACTCAGCAGAGCACAGATCTGTCAGAGAGTTTCTACCACGCCCCGAAATGCTGAGCGATAAGATTTTCTGCAGTAAACGCTGTTGGTGAGGAGGATGCAATATTTTAGGACAACAACGTTTCATCTGTTTTCCTAAATGGCCCAACACCTGCACAAAAGCTTGAAGAATGCAGTGTGAAGTCAGATCCTAAACCTGGTCCTAAAATATTCTTCAAAGAGCAGAAGGCCCTGTTGAAATCTCGACTTTCACACACTTCAAATGGCTCTTTTCCCAGATGTTTCCAGGCAATAAAAACAGCAGATTGGTTTGACAAGAGCCAGGGAGCTGTGCTCACTGAGGTAGTTAAGGTCAGGGCAAACGTCATTGATTGAACTAAGTGCTCTGCTGAAAACAGCATGCCTCAATCAATGCTGCCTCTAATGGTGCGGGGCAGAGCTCCCCAAAGGCTGCAGCTATAGACGAATGTGACAAAGTCATCCAGAGGCGTTGGAGCCTCGTTGCTTCTGACTGCAGAGCGGCTGCTCTCTGGCTACCTTCTCCTTTGGCAGCACAAGTTTATGAAAGTGCCACTGCTCAGACAGGCCGTTGAGGGGTAAAACACGGTGAAAGATAGAAAAGAGTTTAACCAGGGAGACAGAGCAGCTCCACCATTCATAATGTGTGGGCAAGAAACACAGCAGATAGATTTTACTGATTAGAAACACAAGCATGAATTATGGGGAAGCTAAAAAACAACACAAGGTTTAGGGGCAGCTCTAAAAAAAAAAAAAAAAAAAAAAAAAGTCAACCTTTGTCTTAGAGGTTATATTTTAAGGTTCCTGAAATAAAAAAAACAATACTATAAAAAAAGCGTGTTTATTCATTCATTACATTTTATTTTCCAAACATCTGTTTGCACTAATTAACACAATTCTGTGTCTATTCCTGCTGTTGACTTCCAAGCATGTTGCACTCGATTTAACCAGTTTGTTCATCATAGAGTGCGGAGTTAAGTCGCTAAATGAGAAAACAAACCACGTTTTTATTAAGCTTTTAGGATATGCAGAGCCAAAACAGAAACAGGCTGCTCAGACAGTTCGGATTCACTAAAGATGACAGCAGTACACAGACTACGGCTAATGAGACTCCGTGGCAGTGACAGCACCGTGGAGGAAGTTACCTCTGTGCTAGACATCACTGATTCCACCTGTATTGTATTAAGTGTATTATTAATTGTATTAAGTGCTCATTAGTGGCATGCTCATTAGCATGTTGCTAATTGCTAATTTTCGGCTGAATGCTACACTTCACAGTAGTGATACTGCAAGTCTTCGTGGGAGGAAACCAGAATACCTGAAGAAAGACCCTGGAAGCACATGGAGAGGATGCGTTTTCCATTTTTTGTCAGGCTTTACCAAATTTCCAAATATTATTGGGCAGCCAATATTAAAAGAATCCTGTATTAGTAAGGTACTAAAACTTGTTAGACGGCCCAGAAAAGAAGACCCACAGGTAAATAAAACTAACTGAGCAATGATTAAAGTTAATTAGGATTCATCCTCTGAAGACCGAATATATTTTGTGTGGACCAACGAGGACCAACTGAATCTGCCATCCACGGAGAGATGCTGCTCATTACTAAAAAAAATAACGAACCATCTGTGGTGTAAACATTGAACTTTAATGGTTTAATTATTTCTCACTCACAATCAGTAGCTCATTTGCGCTTCCTTTAAACCATCAGCGTCGTACAGATCCTTATTTAACACTGTTATCTGCAGTGATGCAATGACAACAAGACAATTCTGGCTCAATGAAATCAGTTGAACATCACTGACCCCTTACTAAAAATCTGGATTCTGAAAAGTTCAGAAATAATGAGTGCAAAGACAGCTAGAGCTCCAGACGGCACAGCTAAGGAAAGATCTGGAACAACACAACTGTGAAGTTGTGTGTCTGAATTTAGCCTGACATTCTGGGGCACTGAAAAAGCTTCACAGTTAACAATGTGAACCATATGAATTAAACTGGGAACTGAATTTAGCTCGTATATAACCGAGCATCTTCACCTTCACCACTGCTTCTGCATTCGCTGCTGCATCTTTTCTTAGACCTCATCTTTCCGAGCCCCGATGATAATGAACTTCAAGAATCCGTGCTTGTAAAGCACAACTAAGCTCGTGTGGGTGACTCAGACCATCTCTCCTTTTACTTTGTTTTTTCTTCTTGTTCTCTTTTCCTGTGAAAATCCAAAATTACACCCTCTCACTTCCTCCAGTGCCCTGCCCCCGAATGACAACATCCACAAAAACTACAAGCAAACACACTCAAGTGCACAGATGAAAGGCTCAGCCCTAATGACAAGGTACCCTGTCCACTTAATACTTCAAAGACTGGGCTTGGAGGGGGTCATGATACCCAGCAGTGCCCCTCCCACAACCACCACAATTAGCCAAAGCCTGAATCAAACCAGGACCAGTCTGAACCTCTATCTGCAACCAGCATCTAAACAAAAACAAAGGATGGAAAAAAGCTCACAGTCGAAAACGAGCATGCTCACTGTTCTCACGCGTGTGCAATCAGACACATTATCTATTTGCAGTACGATACATTATTTTAATTGTTTCCACACACATATAAACACATTCACAGTCCCAACAGATCAAATAAGAACAAGCTGACAGTAAAAGCTCTTTCTGGACATTTGTTTCTTCTCTTTTTACATCTCAACAACAAACACACACAGTAGAAGCAGAAGAAAAAGTGAAGACAGGGAAATGTACACTCAGGGGAATGACAGCTGTTTTAATCACGCAGCTCCCCATGAGATCAGACTCCAGTCCCACTGGTGAACAACTAAACTCTTCAATCACACTGATTTTCCCATTATCAGTGCCAATTTTGTCGTGTGCACATGCGAGAGGCCTTGTGACACATCAGCATGAGGATACGTCACTCTGCCGTTTTATGAAGGACGATAAATATAAAAGCCTAAGATTCGCAGACCTGTGATCCAGTCGGGGAGCTCGTCGTCCTAAACTTCGCCTGGTAACGATAAAAGGTCAGTGACGTTTTGTTGAGACGATTTCATCAGGTTAATGTGTGATGTGGCATCACTTCTAAGGGTTTGACCAGGAATGAGCCACCTATGTATTGACTTTATAACGTTTATATAATGAATGCAAACTAAAAACATCTACTTCTACTGCTAATCTAGATCTTGATGGACATGTCTTAAGATGCACCTTATAAACTTTCTCAAGCTTAGTGGATGTTTTCTATAAATGCTAAACCATATAGCCAACAATGCATTGCCTCACAGATTAGCTGGATTATCTTGTTCATCTGTGTTCATCTAATCCACATGATTAGAACCAGAAATATGGCCATTCAGAACAAATAAGATAATCCACATCGCAGACTGAAAGATATTACAGGGTGAATAGAGGTTTGTTGTGTCTGTGTGGGCATTGTTAATAATGTGATTAATTTAGACAAAGGCTGGTGTTATCTTTTCTAGATCTAAAGCTGAATCATGAAAAAAAAAATCATATTTTGAAGGATGAGACAGGTGTTATCGGATAAACCAGTTATTCATTTTGATACCACGAGAATATGGATTTCATCTATCTCGTTACGAGTTGCTGGTCTTTATTTCTTTTGTTTCTAAGGCTACAGCTTCAGCTATGTGCCGAGAGCACTGAGCGATAATAAGCAGAGTGGGCTGAGCAAGGAAAGAGAACGGGCAAACAGGTCCGCGAGCGAGGAGCTGACATTTCAACGCTTCGCTCTGCCTATGTGGTCTGAGTGGAAAATCCACAGTTTGACTTACGTTATGCACAAAAACAACTTGGTTAAGTTTAGGCAAAAAAAAAAACAATAAAAAAAACAGAGTAATGTAAAATGAATAATTCCTGGAATTATTTTTGTTACAACAGTTGATGTCCCAAAGCTTCCTATACTGATGTTAACCATTAGCAGCTATATGTCACACCAAGGGAACTGGCAGAGCATTAGAATCTGATCTGGCCTGGAACTCCAGCTGCTATCATTGTTGACTCTTTATACCAACTCAGCTTAGAGACAGTTACATCCATCTATTACTGTTACCAATTATTATTACGTGTAATTGTTCTTTTTGTGCACCGTCATGCAGTTATGGTTGTAGACTGGCAAATTTTGAGTAATATATTTGCTAAAACAGAAAGTTTGACCAATAGCAATATTATTTTTTAATTTCCTATAGATACTGCAATAATATTACTGTTATGGATTATTTTGAGCTTGATTTGTGTAGTGAAAATCTGATGTTGTGTGACAACCCTGTGCAAGATAAGGTGCAACATACGACAAACCATCAGGGTATCAGGAAAATCTTTCTTCAAATAAAAATACATTTGAGTTGTTTCATTTTTGTTTTAATTATTTAATTCATGCATATGTTTTTCAGTTACAGTTGCATTCATCGTGTTACTTTAGCGAGTATATTCTCCACTGTCTTTTGCACCACCAAAAGCAGACATCAAAAAGCTCTTAACGCACTTAAGCTCTTAAATTGCCATCTTGGGACATGTGTGTAAAAAACTAAACGATAAAAAAATAAAATGAAACAAAGACTCTTAAGAGGCCTGGGTCAATATTTATGGACAAAAAGAGGCTTCTCCTGGGATTCAAACCTGTGACCTTTAGGCTACAGGATGCTCTTTAAACATTACGCCACTTCCCCAGCCCCTTCCCTCACAACATGCATCCATCAAAAGACGCTTCAGCTCCCAACCCTTGGCCTCTCCACTCAGAGCCATAAAAACACAGGTTTCCTCATCAGGACAGATGTAGATGCATGGCACCATTACCTCGCATCCATCAACGCCTCTGCACACCCAGATAAAGGAGGGCGGGGGCACAGAACGTCCCACTCGTGTAATTAAGTAATTATAGGCAGAGCATGATGGATCCCTGCTGCCGTTTTATTTTTGCAACCGTTAATAAGTCACACTGACAGAGGGTGTGATCAGTCATTTTCTTCTTATTTCATCCAAACCAAAATGAAAAAGTTTACGTTTTTGTGTTTGGTTTCTTTTGGGTCATGTTACCTGAGCAAGAGCCTGTAAACACTAGTTTAACACATAAATAACTCATTTATTTATTGTCCACAAATGCCACAACAACACACACACCAACAATGAACTGATTCATTTAACCATTAATTAAGACGAACTAATAGTAGTTATTTTTCCAAAGTTATGAAAAACACATAGAAGATTTTGGGCTCTGGGCAACATGTTGCTTTTTTACACCGTCTTGCAGCCATAAATACTCACTACTACACCAAATGTGTATTCACCTGCTGCAGAAAATATCACAAAACAAGTGCAATATTCTGTTTGAGCAATGTTTCATAAAGAAAACAATTTTCACAGTACCTGGTTGTGTTTAAGAGACTCTTGCGCAAAAAATGAAGATATAAATTTGTTAGCTGTGCCACAGACAGGGTAGGAAATTAGCTCACTAGAGGGATGTTGCAATACACCAGTACCGAGGATATTAAAAACTGACATATTGACATTTTGTTAATTACACATATGATCATTTTGTGGATAAATCAGTGGCAGTACTTCATTAACTGATATGTTGGTGGTACTGCACCTTAATACTGGTTACCACCTACTATGGAACAGAAAAATCTGATTGTTATTATTATTAAGTGTAATTGTTCTTTTTGTGCACTGTCATACAGTTATGGTTGTAGACTCTCTGTGTATTTCCCTATAGTCATATTTAGAGTAATAAATTTGCCAAAACAGAAAGGTAAAGGAAAAATTGACCAATAGCAATATTATATATATTATTTTCTATAGATACTGCAATAATATTATTGTTATGGATTATAAAGTACAACATACAACAAATCATCAGGGTATCAGGAAACTCTTAAATATTTCTTCTAATAAAAATACATTTGAGTTGTAATTCCATTTTTGTTTTAATTATTTATTTCATGCACATGTTTTACTGTAGCAATTATAAAGATTTAACATCTGTTGTACAGTAAATTAGCTGATGGGCCATAAACAGTATAGTGGGTTTAGAGAGGATCTGTATTACAGTATGAGTCATATTGTGCATGATGGTTGATAGATAAAATTAGATAAAACACTGGCCATCATTCATGACCTGCCTGCCAACACGCAAGCAAAGGACATTAATGAACTAAACTGAATTGAATTATCAAAATAGTGCAACTAAAACCTAACAGTTTGTTTAGGTTATGATGTCCTAGCAAACCACATCGAGACGGTTATTTGTGTCTGTCTTGGTTCAGGCTGGTTCACCTGAGCACAAATGTCTCCATCCATTCTACAGAATCTCATGCTCCGAGTCAATTTGGGATGACAATTTGTACACGCAGCTCAGTCTGATTCTTTCTGGAGCCAAGTTAATTACGACAATTAAACCTGAGAGAGCATTCATTATGGTGGTACAGTAGGTTTCAGACCCAGTCAAGGATGAACGGTGTCACTGCAGCATCCATAATCAGATCATCCTCCAGGGTGCTGCCGCTTTATAAAGAAGTTTGTTAATTCAAACTGAATAATTCCTGACATCTTGTCCTAAAAGTACCGGATTCCCCAAATTTCTTGGCTCCAGCTACTGTTTGTATAGATTTTAATAAAACCACTTTCCCTCCTCATCTGCTTCCATCGTACTGATGGCATCAAAATGCAACAGAAGCAAAATTTATGCAGTGCACAACCAGATGACATCCAGGAAAAAACAAAACGCGGAGAAAAACCCAAGAGCTATTTTCGATGATAAATGAGATTGTTATGCCCCAGAAATCGTCAATTTGTGAAAAACCTCCAATCTAGTTAATCTAATTTCAATTAAAGTCATACTAAACAGGATTGTTCTGCCTAAAATGAGGTGTCCAATATGATAAAACAGGGAGAAATAAATAAAATAAGTAAAATCAGGCTGCACTTACCGTTCTCCTTCCCGTCTCCCATGCAGCCGCTGATGGACTCTGAGAGACCCAGAGTGGCTGCTGAGGGCATCGTTCCCAGGATGGACTCCAACGATGGGCCTTTGCGCTTTGGGATGTGTTCCTCCTGTTCCTGGTTTTCCTCTCCCTCCTCTGGTCTCTTCTGTTCTAGTTTTATCAGAGCCTCCAATGTGAGCTCGCCAAGGTCTTTGCCAAAGTGATTGGCCAGGGCCTGAAGCTCGTCTTCCTCTTCTGGTTCATCAGAGTCTATATCGTTGTTTTCAGAGTCTGAGAGAGAGAGAGAGAGAGAGAGAGAGAGAGAGAGAGAGAGAGAGAGAGAGAGAGAGAGAG
>OMLM01014587.1:48120-62635 GCA_900302695.1 Helostoma temminkii
TTGTGACGGGGAGTGTGGCCTGAGGTGTGTTATTCTGTGTTGTCTTGTGTTGCTACATGTTGTGGACTAGGACAGGGACTAGTCCAGGTGTTCAGCTTTCAATTGTGATATTCAGTTTTTTAGGGGTTTTTTTTGTTTTTGTTTTTTTTACATATAAGACATGTAATAATTTATCAGTAACCATTCTGCAAATGTGTAAATACATGGGCTATATATATATATATATAGTAAAGTATATATAGTGCCTGATATCCCCCTTCTCTCTCTCTCACACCACAGTAAATGTGGGAAATCCTTAGAACTGAATGATGACGAGACGAAAGCTGAGTGCCAGATATGTGAAACTGGAACAGAACTGGAGCAGCACTCTGGCCCACTAGCATGTTGGAACCAAACTGCGACTACTACCCTAAACTGGCATCTGGAGCCAAACAACTTCAACCCTGTCAAAGAACTATTATTTTTTCTGGCTACATCATGAATGAGATAAGAATGTGGACAAACCAATCTTCCTCATACACAATATGAAGAGCGTAGAGGGTAAAGCTAAGGCTTAGTGAGCTGCAATCTGATCAGGATTTATTTGGTTTATCTTATATAAACTATAACTGTGCCAAGCACTACCTACTAAAACCAGTTTGTGTTTTAGACAGTGGCAGTGACGCCCAACTATCCTTTTACCATGGCTATATAACAACAGCTTTCCTTAATACAGTACATTGTCCTGCACACAATCATGTCCTTTTTTAATAAAACAATGTTGAGAGTGAAAGAAGTTCTCATTTCTTTTGACTTAGTTTAATGTAGATGTTTTGCCTGGCTGTACAATTGAAGCCAGAATCTAGAACAGGACAAAGCTATCCTGGTCCTAGAGAACCACAGTCCTGCTTGGTTCCTAATTATCTCTGCACTTACAGCTTCCGATTGGCTGAACACATCTGATCCATGTAATCTACAGTCGATGGCAGATGGCTGGAAAACAAGCAGGGGTGTGTCTCTCTAGGATCAGGGCTGTCTACCACTGGTCTGGGATATGAGGTTGAGGTGTTTAGGGAAGTTAGTAGGAAGAAACGAAGCTGCCGCACGAAAAGCCTTCTTGTCAAGTAAAATGAAAAACCGTTATGTTCTGTATGGTGGTGTGGTTGGTACATTATATACTCGTCAGGCTCTGCTTTAGACCAGGCAGAACTTAAATCCATCTGAAGAGACATTCATTCCTCTAAAGGAATTATTTTAAATTTTGCCTATGGCGGTCGGAGAGTTTTAATCACTGGGTGTAATTTTTCACTCCCAACCTGGCAATAATTATAAAACAGTCACCACCTACTGTTTTTATGACAACTCACTGCTACTCCTGTCATTTAAATCCCATCAGAGCGATATTATAGGTCAACCTGAGAACATGACGACAGATGCCTTCAGGCGAGAGAGAGAGAGTGAGAGAGAGAGAGAGATCATCAAATGTGTTGTGTTATCTACAGGTAGGCACTTGTAGTCTGTGCCCCACTGTTCAGTCTATAGCTGTTACATTTTTGGCACACTGGCACCAGTAACATTACACTGAAATGGCCGTTCCCAGTTTCAGTTTTTAGTACATCAATACATGTACAACCATCCCTTGATTACTTTTATGCTGAAGAAAATGTGAAAATGAGAGAATTCAAGTTCTGAAGCATCTTTTTTTCCATGTGGATGTATTGACGTTTATATGAACCTTTGGGATAATAATACCTGAGGTAAGTGCATGTCACACTGAGTAAAATCAATGCGTGTTTCATGTTTGTCCAACTTATGACTCACAGTATTGGATTCATGTCTCCCCTTCAGCTTGGAGAGGTTCCAGACTTTGTCCTACTGAATATCCATTAGAGTATGCATATGCATGGAAATATCATGTACATCCTTAGTACGTAATATTTGTTGTTTCTTCTTCCTCAAAGGCTGTGTCCAAAATCACACTCAAAAGTTTACCGACTCGCTGAATGGCACTTTGAGATCATTTGCGAATCAGTTTGTTGCACCACACTAACATCTTTCAGATCTGCAGCATGACATTGCTTTTTTCTTGTGCACCACTGAGGTTGCTGAGGAGTCTACACACTATATTTTATACTGAGAATCTGAACAACAAGCCAGTACTAACTTCAGTAATTACCAAAGTCATTTCAAACACAGCCAGTAAACCACCCACCAGTGAGTTTCAAGGACGCCCACAGAGCAAACAATTGTGGAACAGTTCTGATGATGTAACGCCAGTTGGCTCAGTCTGACATTTCCGTCCATATTGTATAATTCACAACCTTTCATAAATCAAATGTGCATTCTAGTCTTCCTAAATATCCCCTACTACTAAACATGAAGTGTGAAAATCTGTGGGGCTCAAATACATAGTCTATTCACCCTTTGCAGCAACAGCTACCTGACAAACCAGTGGCATGCTAGGTGTTTTGTTGCTGTATGTTCTTCGCCTGCATCCAAACACTTGAAACAAGACTTGGTTTCAGGCATCTAGTCCACTGTTTGTGCATCATGGCCCACTGCAGCTTATAAGGGTTTTCTTGACAGCTCTGCCCATGTGGCCAGCTGACCTATGCACAGTGTCTTTGCACACTGGTTTCCCTTTTTTCATTCAATGATGCGGCCAATTCAGGAACAGTGAGGCATCTGTTTCTTAAGGAGGACACTCACATATACATGTCCTCTTGGACAAATGTGGACTTGGGTATTCCACTGCGTCTTCTGTCCTACACTGATATAGCTATAAAGTTGCAGCACGTCTTTTACTTTATCTTGTAGATACTGACCTTCAAAACAAGTATAGAGTGATGAATTTCTAAGAAAGAAGTTTTTTTGTTTTTTTTTTGGGCCATGTTTAGTTGAAATTCTCACTTCCTCCCTATGGAGGAATACAAGAATGTCTTAAAGTAACAAAACAGAGAAGTTATAGTGCACTGAACACATACAGACACAAATTAGTGGTAGCTAGGGTCTACAAAAACAGTCACCCTTTTCAAGAGGAACAGCAAAGACACCGGCTCTTGGTACATGATGTAGTTACCCAGTTAGCTAAAGCGGTTTTGGTATAAGAGCTCCAAAGAATCAGGTCCAGACATCGTCCAGAGTTGCAGCAGATTGTCGCAGTCAGACACATGTTTGCAGCAAATTAAAGCAGCACCAGTCTCATGATATGAAGGAGAGAAGCGCAGTACAACACCAAAAAGGATGGTATTTGATATTTCCCATATGTTCTGGTGCTGTGCTGAGCAGATGAACAGGAAAAACAACCGCTTGCTGTGAATCTCATGGAAAAATTCACACATGGGCGCAATCTGACATTATTCAGAGTTGGTGGGATGATGTCCATTTAAAGTCCCTTACTTTAAAATTTGTGCTCTCATATACAAGTACCAGTGTAAACAGCTTAATGAGTCACTGCAACTTTGACAACAAACTCCATACCTTCTTTGACGTAGGAGGCGTAAACTCCTCTCAGTTTGGGTCTGCTGCTCTGAAGCTCAGCATCTATTTCATCCTGGTAGCCATAAATTTCATCTGTGAAGACAAACCAAGAATGATGAACGATGATCATACAGCCAGTGTTCATGTGCAAAAAAAAAAAAACAGAAGCAGTAGTAAAATGTTATGTCCCAAAAAAGCAAATTACACCTCTGGTGCTTTTTACGTTCTCCATTGTGCTTCTGAACGTTCACCAGCCCTTTGAATTATATTTAACCGAGTACCATAATGACAGTACAGCATGTTGGTACTCTAACATAATGTATGGCTACATGTTGTGCAGAAACTAAACCGTTTAAAATAAATGTAAAAATAACAAGGAGCTGTTTCCTCTCTGTGTACTGCAGCATTTTAGTTTTTCTTGGCATCCAAACCTTTGGTCCAATCAAAGTCAGTCAAAGACTCATCAATCGGAGAAAGCAAGAAGCACAAAAATGTGTATCAATGAAGACTAAATAAAAAAGCTTTTGTTTTGAATGCATATAGACAATGATACAGTCATACCTTCAACATCATCCATCTTTTTCTTCAGCTCAATCTCCAGCTACAAGGAGGAAGACAAAGGACAGACAGTGAATAGGATTTTTGCTGACCTGACAGTGACTACAGGGTGAAATGATAACAGAGTAAAGCATGTAAGAATAAAAGAATCTGTTAACACAAGCACTGCAGGTGGTTGACAACAGTTTCCTTTGCTTTCAGAAGTACCGTTTATTCTGAGAAGTACTTGACATTGAGCATGAGATTTACTAGACAGCGCTGGGGTGACGCAGCTCAACATCAGTTCAATCTTTTTTTCCCCTTCGGTGTCAAAGTTAAAAAATATTTTCTTTTGCCTTTGCTTTTTGCTAAAACCTTTTATCATGTACAACATCGCTCTTTTCATTTGCAACATGAGAAAATGTTTTTAAACAAAAAAATAAAATAAATCAAAAAAAGGATGTAAAACAAATTTCCATTTGTTCATCAGCAGCTGGAGACTGTCACTATTGCGGCATGATTTGGTAAAGTCATTGCGATTACTGGGGACAATATAATTGTATCATGAGCCTACTTTCATATTTCATATTTTCATATTTTTCACTAAAACACATAAACCTAAAGAATCTAAATCTAGTTCTAATTTCAGAAGCTGTTTATGTCAACTCGCAAAAGACTGAAGAGAAAACATGCACCCAAATTAACTGTTCCTACTAAAGTCTGTGTGCTCTGAGGAAAATAAAGTCAAGTTACTTTAAGTTTCACAAAAATAAAGAGTTGTTTACAAGTACGGACAATCAAGAAATCGAGAACAAATCCTGGTCACTTCTGCTGATTCATGCTTCATCCAGGCTGCTGCTCCCTGACAAACACTGAACAGAGTCACAGCCACAGGAGAAAACTAGAGCCTAATCATCCCTGACAGAAATTTAATCCTCGTGAACTTCTGCATAAACAAAAGCCGTAGTGAAACTCGAGAGAAAATGGCAACGATGACTAATCAGTGGGGATGGGGGAGAAATGAAATGCCGTCATGTAAATAAGATAAATAACATCAGGCTATTTAGTTTGGTTAATAAAAGAACAAGGTGTAAACCTGTTCTGTAGGAGAGGTAACCTTAAATGACTGCTGTTGTGATCTGGTGCTATATAGAAAATAAAATGAAATAAATTAACTTGACCTCCTGGGCAGGGTGGGGGGTGCCTTTAGCGGGTTAGCCCGCTAATATAATGGTAGGGGAAACGCTGCTAATGTTTTCTTCAACACTTTACTAATGCTGTCAGTTAAAGCTGCTGCTTTAACAGGTCATACGCAGGATTTCATCTCACATACACATGTTAATTTCTAACGACCTGCACAAACAGTGCTTCAAATAAACGTAGGCTTTGCATCAGTGCCATGACTCAAATCACAGCTCTGATATAGAATAAACTTAATAACTAATGTAGATTATTTAAAGTATCAATTATTCAGTTCTGATATTAATCAAACATCCTTCGCTCCCTTTTTTTTTTTGCATATTTGTCACAGTTAAATGATTCTGATCAAACAGATTTTAATATTACACAAAAAATAAATGGAGTAAATACAAAATGCAGTTTTTTAAATGATGATTTCATTTAATGAGGGGAAAAAAAGCTGTCCAGACCTGCCTGGGGGTAAATACTTTTACACAGCACTGTATAATCAGTTCTCTCTCATTTGGCTTCCAGTTCATTTCAAATAGATTTTTAAGTTGTTGATCATTGTTTTAAGGCTTTAAATGGACCGGCACCAGCTTACCTCAGTGAACTGCTGCAGTGGCACAAACCAGCAAGATCACTGAGGTCATCAAATCAGTTTATTTTAGAGGTTCCAAGGGCCTAATACAAATTCTGGGTGATTGTGCTTTTGCTCTGTTAGCTCCTAAATTATGGAATAGTTTACCCCTGAATGACAGAGCAGCCTCAGACCTGGCAGCTTTTGGGTCATTGCTTTTCTTTCTTTGCATTTAAAGCATAGTGGAGTCCGATGCTGCCTTTTAATCATGGTTTTACTTTACATTTTAATTTCTTGTGATTAGTCTTAGTTTTACTTATATTATTTTATTTTAATGTTTATTTCTTTATACGTCTCCTCTTTATATCTTTCTTTATTTGTATGTGTAGTACTTTAAAAACAGCATCCTGTTGACCAAAGTACTATGCAAATACATTTAATTTGATTTAAAAGAAAATACAGTATAAAGTCCAGAGCTTTAGTTAAAGCCGTTTAGTGTTTAATTGACAGAGCTTAACCTTTTCAATCACAGCTCTCTAAAGGTTTGGAACAATGCCCACCAGCTAGCTCTCGGTTAAAGGTGTGAATGCACACCAGTTTTACTGTAGAGATTAAAATCTTTCATTAATTATCAGAGAAACCCTGGGGACATGTGATCATGACTGCAATATATAATGAAATTTTAATAATCCCTTTGGGGAATGTGGGAATTAATATGTTCATAAGCAACTGCTTTCACCGCAAATGTTAAACATGGAAATAATGATGCACTTTTCCGATTTCATACAAACAGAGTGAAAGTGATTTTTAAGACTTCTTGCCCCTCTTATGTTAAGTGCTGCAACTGAATGAGATACAGAGACATTGAGCCCACCTGATGAGATTTTTTCTTCTTTAGTCCAGCTGTGAAGCAGGGTGGGTCACACTCCTCGTCCAGATCCACCTTCATGAACTCCTCAATGGTCAGCTGACTGGTGGGTGTGTCCTCAAACTCAGTCAGTCTGATGCAGGAGAGGATGCAGAGCAGCAGTTAAATACCGTTTCCTGCACAGCTACACACTGACGAGTCCCATAACAAACCTGCATTTCCAGTATTTTTTAAACTTCCCTGAGAATCTATATAGAAGTCCTTCCAGTACCCACCTTTTTCTTAATGTGCTTTCACACACTTTCACAATGTTGACAACTTCTTTGACGGAGCGGCGGAAATCGTGCATATGAGCAGCAACAAGAAGAGCTGGAAAAAAGAAAAAAATAATTTACCTAATAATCAAGTATAAGCAAAACAAAGCCTGTGTTGTGTCTCATCTAAATTGCTTCTCCTGTCAATGACTGGGTGGCTGGAGCTGATCCAGAAACAGCGTATTCTCTGGAAAGGTCACCAGTCTTGACTACCACATACAGTATTTCTCAACAACAGAACTTCCCAAATTTTGTCACGTCTTCAGTTAAACAACTTTTTCAACACTAGCAGTGGCTTATTTGTGCTAATGATTCCACTTCTACACCAGACATTTGTGTTCCTCCTGGTTTTTGACACAGTTGCGAAATAGAAAAGTCTTTAACACGCCCACTTGTTCTCTCCGGATATTTGCCGGCTGTGTTCACGCGCAGGTTCACATGGACATTATGCAGACTTTGTATTAGGGGGATAGAAGGAAAAAGTGTGTGTTATGACCTTGTGGGTTGACTCCAGTGTTTGCGTTGTGAACGCAGCTTTAGACTCCATGCTGTCCAGAAACTAGAGTTCTGATGGGAATACTCTGCTTGCTAGGTAACTTCTGAAATAGCATATAATGTCTCTGAACATGTGATGATTGTTTATTAACACCTAATATGGAAAAGTTTCAGATTCCAAAACGTACAAATATTTTTCACAGGTGAGCTGACAATTCTAGATTCTAAACAAAAACAGTCCAAACAGAAACATCTGGGCTCTTCACAAATTAGACAGAATTGTTACGTCACTCCTGTAAACAAGGTCAGATTTTAGATTTTCGGACTACAACTAAAACAGTAAATAATAACAGCGATTTTAGCAGTGGACTAAAAGTGAGCCACTCTGTTTTGTAGCATTCAACATTTAAACCAACTGAATCAGACAGTGTGAACAACGTGAACTAGTCCAAATGTTTCAGTTATCAGCTACACAAGTATTTTAACTACCACAATCACTTTAAACTCACAAATAATGATATAAGAAATGTACACATACAGCATAACATCACGACTCAAACACACTGAACACTGGGATGTTATGTTTGGTTTCCCAGCGTTTCTGCACAAACACCTTGAAGACTGGAGGACAGAGCTGAGAGGACGGGGGCACCTCAGCCTGCAGATCCAACAATCTGCCCACACACAAAAACACACTTAAAAAGCAGAAACAACACGACTAATATTATGCAATGAGGAGCAGTGTGAGCCTTGAAGGGGAACAGTTATATAACCGTCATTAGAGCTGCTTTGCTCAAGAGCCTGTTAAAAGATAGATGCTTCTACTTGTACATGCACACTTCTAACAGCCTTTAGGACTGAAGTGGTGGCTTTTAGCTCCACTGAGGACTTTCTCAAACATTTACCTTCAATCCACACAGCACTAAAGTCATCTGTTCTCTTGTTACTCGTGTTACTTTATGTTCGTCTTTGTCATTAACCTACAATGCAGTTTTTAAAATTCTTCTACTCTAAGCAACTTATTGCAGATGGACGTGTCTGATTCATCGTCAGCGAATTGAAAATTTGTCAAATTTGGGAACAAACTCTTCCTTCTTCTATCCGAGTGTATCCTTCAATGATTTATGATAAGCAATTAATTATTCAGGCAATGCAGCAGAGGAACAGAGAAAGCCGAAAATTGAAACCGCAAGTAAACACGCAGAGCAAAAGGAAGCCCGTGATTCGATTTCAGGACGCCGCAGCTGGTAATGCGTCAAAGCAGAGCGTATTCAGGCCGACACCAGCTGAGATACAACAAGGACAGAGGAGCTTTACAATCGGTTGTTTCATGTGAACTGCATGACAGGGTGGAATATCAGCACCAGATAAACTGTGGTGAAGTTTAGGCAGATTTCATCAACCACGGGTCTCACTGGCAGAAAACCCTTTTAGAAAACATACTTATAAATCCTTCATGATCAGCCAAATTAACAGATACAGATTAACATGCATGAACTACATTATTGATCCATATAGGGAAGTACTATAGAAGTACTATAGTAGTACTATAACTGCTTGAAAAAAGAACATTAGCAATTAGTAGTAACTGCAGTTGTAAATCTGAATGTATGAAGGTTAGATGTTAGTCACTGTAGGGTTGGTATTTTGCCCAGTCTTCCCAGGAGAAGATTTAAAAAATACTTTGGAATATACCTGAAAATAGAGAATAATTTCTTTGATAAAAACATGGTCCTTATCTGTGTGTAGAGAGGTCAAAAACATATGGGAAGTCCCAAAATCCCAATTCCCAGAACAGCCACAAGTAGTGCAAATATTTACTTCTACAAGTTTTTAAGTGAGGCTCACCCTTCTGACCAACCAGAGAAATCAGAGTTGTGCAGCTTCTTATTGCAATTTGATAATGACCAACTTGGTAAAACTGAATTTAACATGTAAAAGCTGTGTTCTGGGAGAAATTCACAGACCGTAAGAGTAGACATTCACCATTTTTACTTTCACCCAGTGTCTGCTTACCTATCACACTGGTGTTGGGCTAATTAAAGCACTTAAACTTTGTACAGAAACTGGAGGCAACTTTACATCAAGCCTAAAACCACATCCACATACTAGTTAAAATTAATGAGAATAATGAAATTCAGTTGCATTAATCCCTGATAGCAAGGTACAGAGCAAAAAGTGTCGAGCTGAGTTATATACACTAAAGATCACTGGATGAGCTGAGGTCAACACAACTTGATTAAGACACCTTGATGTTAGATCTCAACAGAGCTCAAAGTTAATTACTTTCCGAAAAGGACTGAAACCAAGAATCCTCCAATGACCTGAATCCTACACTACACACAGCGCAGATATATTTACCACTGTCTTGTCTCATGGTTACCTGCTCCACAAAGGCCTGATGGCCTTCTCCCCGTGTGCATCCAGTCCCTCTTCATCCTCTGCACCAGTCTCATCGCCGTCATCGAGACTTCATGGTTCTTTTCACCAAACTCCAGCATCTGGGCAAAACGGGGAATATACAGACAAGGGTCTGGTGGAGAGAGTGAAGGAAGAAACATGTTAGACTTTAAATTGATTTGCATGTTAGGATTAATCAGTCTTTCAAATTATGGACCATTTTCTTCTTTAAGATTTCCTTCTGAAGAGTTTATATTTTCAGATCTGTCAAAATTAGTTTTTGACTGCCTTAGATTTAACCCTTAAATTTCACCTGAAGAACTGTTCACAAAAAGTGTTTGAAGAAAAAGGGGTATTTGTGCTATGGAGGCAAATATTCACCGAACTGTTAACATGTCGGTTCAGCCAGTGTTGTAAACATGATTACAGTCACAGTTTGTCGTGTTTTGACTGGTAGTTTTATGCAGTTAATGTTCATAAGGAGTACTATGGTGCGATAATTCGGTAAACTGCAAAGCAAGGTTTGAATGTCAAGTGGAAATAAACGTGGTACGTAATGATATGAAGCTGTAAAAGCTCTGCTGATGGAGGGTTACAACAGGCACAGTAATCACTGCTGCCGTTTTATGTTGTGATCGTGTTTTTAAATTTCTGCTGTTAGTGTGGCTGCTTTGGATGTTTGATATGAGCTTGAGTCTAGTGAGATTGACTACAAACATTTTCCCTACATGATGTAAACTGTTCATTATCTCACTGTCATTCAGTGTTTGAAGAATATTTTTTCTGCCTCTCTTTTGTCCTCTGCATAAGAAACCCCTCAGGCTCCTCCCTGCTCCCAACAGCTTTTTAACCTAAAATGACCTGTGAATCACTTTTACCTCAACTTTTAGAAGAGGTTCTTAGAAAACATCAAGAATTATCTTAATACTTCATCACTACTTTTAGGCTTAGGAAGCTTTGTGAACACAGCCACAGGTTCAGAGGCCAAAAAAAACCCAAACAAAACAAAAGTGCAACATATAGCGTTTCAACATTTGTCACTTTCCCAACAGTAACCACCTGAGCGAATGTGGAGAGAGAAACATGCACATTTTGCACTATTAAAAGAAGAAATGTAAAAGGAGACACTTTCTGACCATGAAAATAACATTTCAACAACTGAGGCTAAAGAAAATAGATAATAAAATCATATCTGTTCATTTCAAAGTCAAGTAAATTGACCTTGAGCTTTTCTCCTTTTGAATTAGGTTTATTTTGCAGCCATAGACATAATTTAAACGGTTTCACTTGTATAAAAACTGATCAAATTTCATCTGCTAATGAGGCCAAAAGGCTTTGGAACGAGCAGGTGGAGACTATTATGTCTAGTGGAAAATAAAGCAGGTTATGAGTTTAACAACCACGTCGTGATTCATTTTACTTCTGACATGATTAACTTAAGAAACAAGTTGACTTCAGCCACTGATTATTTCTCTCTCTGACTTCGCTTCCACACTCTGCTGGCAAACGTGTCACACGATGACACTTCTGCTAAAACTGCCTCCAACATACAAACTGCTCGTGTGTCCATGTAACATCTGTTTACAGCCTTTGCTTCGCCTGCAACTGAGCAGTAAACAACTGTAAGGCAGTTAGTCGTTCAACAAAAATTTGTTTTTCTTGGACCAAACTTTTGCTTCACATTCATACAGATTTAAACTTACTGGCATCTGTGATCTTCCCAATAAAACCATTCTCCTACTGCTGGCTGCTAATTAGCTCCACTGGAGAACTGGGGGGATTAGCATTTAGCTCAACCAGCCTGTTTCTCATTTACTGTCTCTACCCAGATTTTCTCAGCTGGCAAAAGGATGTGAATGGGCAACCTTCCAATTACAAGCACATAATCTCAAACACCTTGCTTCTGCCTCTGGGTAACCTGTATATTGTAGCATATCAAACTTTACGGTAAATAAAACACCTGTTTTTCCCCATTAAAACAAGCAGGCAGATAGTTATCCCATGATTTTTACTCTAAAGCTAATTTAATATTGAATCCTTTTTTCCGCTGTACCCAGGAGACAGAAAGTAGAGTTTCGTGCCCCGGCTATGACAGTGGAGTTGAGTATCTTTGAAGTCTGTGGCTGCATTTAAAGAGCAGTCCAGTGGAAAGCTGGTAGAGCCAGTTGGTAATAAGATCCAGGCTGATCCCTTCCCCCTCTGCACCATGTAATGATACGTTTGCAGGGCTGGCCATTACTGGAGTTTCTGTAAATGCTGGGTCAGGCAAGCAAAAAAAAAAAAGTTGTTTAAAGGGGAAAGGAAAAAAAACTCACTTCAAATCCTCTTTGACTCTCAAATATAATCAATCTTCAATGGTCAAACAGCCCAGGAGCCATTCTGAGAGTGAATAGCTGAGTTTACTTTTCCTCAACCTGCTGCACCTAGATTCTACTCCTGTTCCAAACATTCCCCCCAAAAATACTTGGACCACCTCCAGAGAAGGGCTGCGAACTTGCTCCTTTCAATCAAAATGTGCATGAATAGCATTAAAGTGTTACCATTCAGTATCCTACCACTCAAAACCCCAAACTGTTGTGGAGCAGCAGAGCATTCTGGTCCATTTCCTATTACTGTGGGTGAAGAATCGGTCGGCGAGTTTCATTTTCTCTGATGGATTTTTCCTCTGTGTTGAGGTTGAATGGCAGCTCTAGAAAGAAGCCCTCGCTCATCAAAACCTGTCTGACTCACTGCTGCTGGACATATTCATAAGATGTCGGGATGTTAATAACATTTAAGACAGCTAGGTAACAAGTGGCACTCATATATTTCGCCTGAAGTAAAAGTAGCTGTACAACATCACAGAAATAATCAAGATATTACTAAAGTTCAAAAGTAGTGCTCGTTACGCAGACGACTCATTTGAGATTATATTTTTGAAATTAATATTACTTTATTATATTATTGGTGGGGTGACAGTGGATCAGTTGGTAGGGTGTTTGTGCTTGTCTGCAGAGTCGGTAGGTCACGACCTTCCCGTACAAATATCTGATTATAATTATCAATGCAATCACATGCACATTACTTTAATGATGCACTTTATTTTATATCCTCATCATCAGATCTCACAATGACATATGCATTTTATTTGATTTGATTTTTTTAATCATTAAGCGAGTTTCATATAAATCTAGTGGAGTAAAAAGCACAATATTCCCTCTGATGTGAAGTGAAGTAAGCTCTCAAGTACAACAACCTGAAAAACCGACTGAAGTGAAGTACTTGAGTAAAAGTATTTAGTTACTGAGCAGCTCCTCCGGCATGTGGAAGGCAAGATGGATTCATGTAACCATCAGGACGTCTTGTAGAAAACATCTGTGAGGAAGCTGAAGCTTGGGAGAACTTACTTCATATGCTGAAGGCATGACAAGGAGGATTTTAATAACTTAAATCTGAAGGAATAAACAACTATAAAACTATTATAATTGAGATTCCTCTGGGGCCCCAGAGGACATGTGCCCCAGGGCACCAACATTTTCCAGACACAGCCCTGCTAAGCGTGCCAGCTTCCCATGATTTAATTATAGTAATTATTATAATTACTATAATTCCAGTTCTTCACTTAACTGATTTCAAACACACTTTTGCCTTTATGGAAGCCCATTTGTGCCACCAGAAGAAACAAAACAGGGCCAAGTCAAAATAAGATCAAAGTTTATATTTTGTAAATATTTTATTAACATAAAAAGTCTACTTTTTGACTTGCTAGGTCTAAAGTATGTGAAAATTGTGATTTTAAAATTATATAATTATTAACACATCTTGTTTTATACTATTTATTTTACTGTGTTTAACATGTAAAGCACTTTGGTCAACTCTTGTTGATTTTAAACAAAAGTACAAAATGTTTTTCATGATGACAAAAGTTTTATTCACTTTATTCAGACAAAGTTTTGGACATGTACTCACCGGCCACTTTATTAGGTACACCTGTACAATCTAATGCGATCCATTACATCAGCTCTGCCATTAATTCTACTTTAACAAGGTTATAATTTTTCAGTTTAACTTGAAACTGTCAGGTGATACATCTGTCTACTGATACTGGAGTGCATCGTATTATTAATCTGGAGTATGTTATATTAATAGATGTCTCTAATGTTCTGGACTCATCATTGATGTAAATAGTGAGGCCAAAACAGCAGAACCACCTCTTAATATAATGCAGTCCAGTAAGACTCCTCCACACACTATAACCTCAATAATGAACACAGAATTATATGCTTTTGAGAGTTTGAACTTAAAAACGGAGAAATTATAATATTGTAAAAGTAGAACTCATAGCAGAGCTGCTGTGTGGGATTGTACAGGTGTTCCTAATGAAGTGGCCAGTGAGTGTATGTAGGAATTACCACAGATATACGTCTTCAGCTGTTATCATCATTGCAAAGAGTTTTCTGATGATCAGTTTGCTGACTGTATGTACATTTGTGAAAAAACAGCCGTTTCAAGCTAAAATATTATGAATACTATGTTATGAATGCTATTCTTGCAAAAAAAAAAACCATGGTCATTTGTGTGACTGTGTGTAAAGTGACCTTAACTCTCAAGACGAATTTCCCTACTTTATTATTGTTTTCTTTTACTGGCATCAATGTGCTTCCATAAACATTTATTATTATTATTATTATTATTATTATAAGT
>OMLM01014587.1:63476-76872 GCA_900302695.1 Helostoma temminkii
AGTCCAAGAAGCTCCCGGGCAGGCTGCCGGTATGTTATGAGATCCTGACTCTGTCCCTGACGAGCAAGAAGAAGCAGCAGCAGAAGGAGAAGAAGAAGAAGATGGCTGCGGAGCTGTACCCCGCCGCCAACACCAACAACACCAACCTGGCCAACGGCACCACCGTGGCGGACACCGAGAAGGCGAAGGAGGCGCAGGTGAACCAGGCCAGCAGCAGCAGCAGCAGCGCGGCGACCACCCCGACCACCCAGCAGAACATCAACAACAACAACGTAGACCCACCCAGCTGGCAGTGCAGCCACCCCACACTGCGAGAGAGGTAACCGTCACCTGAGGGTCGCATTACTGCTGCGTAACTGTGCAAAATAGCCCCAGAAATGCCTGCAAAGTGACAATGAAGTGCGTTAAGGTCACTCTGAGGTAATGGCCGGCCGCTAACTCACTGTACCAATATGACAGCAGCTGGAGAAGGTGCATTAAGGTCAGGTGGCACAGCCGTACTCCTGTAGTGGTGATTCACTTTCCTTTACTATGGAGGAAACTGCTAAGCGGTCGCACTGTCCCAATTTAAAGTTTCCCAGCAGCATGAATTTGATTTTGCACGACTTTTCTGCGCCAAATTTGTATGCAGAGTGCGTCTATTTTGCATTTTTACGACAGTAATGTGTTTCTTTGAGCTCTGGGAACTTGTGAGCTTTTCCATCTGACATGTCACATCAAGTGATTATAAAATACTGATTAGTTGACTGACACTATAGCTTCCCCCCCAAATATATGAAAATAACCAGTGTCTCTAGGCAAAAAGAGTGAGTGTGGGAGGACTTGATGTTATACAACAGTTATCCATGAAACCTGCTCTGCTTTCAGGAATGCCCTGATGTTCAACAATGAGCTGATGGCTGATGTCCACTTCATTGTTGGCCCATTGGGTGGATCGCAGAGGGTTCCGGCACACAAGGTACAGACGTTTTTGCCTCATGGGGAAAAACAACTTAAGATTCCTTTTTCTGAGAAAAGCAGCTGATTTTTGTCCGTCACGTTTGCTGCGTGCAGAAATGTTCTACGTTCTTGCAACAGTGCCACTGAAAAGAAGGGCTTCTGCTCCTTTGTTGAACTTAGCAAAGAAGAGTAATTCTGGTAATGTGTCTCTTACGCATGTGCTTCCTCCTCCCCTCCCCTCGCAGTACGTGCTGGCCGTGGGAAGCTCGGTCTTCTGTGCCATGTTTTACGGCGATCTGGCAGAGGAGGAGTCTGAGATCCATATACCAGATGTGGAACCTGCTGCTTTTCTAATTCTGCTGAAGTAAGACACTCGCTTTCCCCCTCTCACACAAGCAACCCAGAAGGAGAGATGACAAGCGCAGTCAGTGTCACTTCAAAGCTTATTATTACTCATCCAAAGCTAAGCACAGGCGAATGCCAAAATGCTGGGAGCGCCAGAGAGCAGTGGCAGCCGCACAGTCTGTAATTGCTGGGTTTCTCAGCACTCATTGTTCAACTAGAAACATTTTTCCCTTTTCCTCATCCACAGTCTTTCTGAGGGGGGATATATATGCAGACTGGTAGTTATAAATAACCTGCCTTTGTTGCTTATTGGCTAAACCAACATCACAGGCTGCTGCATGTTACAGCGTTTAAGAAAAGGGTAGGACGTGTTAAGTCATGGCACAGTTCCCTGGACAGAAAAAGGGCAATTATCATTTCTGTTTTTACTTTAACTTGAACTCTCTTGATTAGTTTACATCGTAGGACTTGCTGCATCGTGTCTTATTCCGCAGAGTAATATTAAAAATGCAGAAGTTCCATCTCCCGGGATTAAAAGACTCTTCCTCCTTTTGTCCAGGTATATGTACAGTGATGAGATCGACCTGGAGGCAGACACGGTGCTGGCCACCCTGTATGCAGCCAAGAAGTACATTGTCCCTGCACTGGCCAAGGCCTGCGTCACCTTCCTGGAAACGAGCCTGGAGGCCAAGAACGCCTGCGTGCTGCTTTCCCAGAGCCGGCTGTTCGAGGAGCCCGAGCTCACGCAGCGCTGCTGGGAGGTCATCGACGCTCAGGCTGAGCTCGCCCTGGGTTCTGAGGGCTTCTGTGAGATCGACCTGCAGACACTGGAGATAATCCTACGGAGGGAGACGCTCAACACCAAGGAGGTGGTGGTGTTCGAGGCTGTGATGAACTGGGCCACAGCGGAGTGTAAGAGACAAGGTTTGGGGCCCACCACTCGCAACAAAAGAGAGGTTCTAGGTAAGGCGCTGTTCTTGGTGCGCATCCCCACAATGAGCCTGGAGGAGTTTGCTGATGGGGCGGCGCAGTCCGATATCCTGACACTGGAGGAGACGCACAATGTGTTCCTGTGGTACACAGCGGCTAATAAGCCCAAACTGGACTTTCCTCTGACTGCGAGGAAGGGCTTGGTACCTCAGAAGTGCCACCGCTTCCAGTCCTCGGCCTACCGGAGCAATCAGTGGCGCTACCGTGGCCGGTGTGACAGCATTCAGTTTGCGGTGGACAAGAGGATCTTTATCGCCGGTTTGGGACTTTATGGGTCGAGCGGCGGCAAAGCCGAGTACAGCGTGAAAATTGAACTCAAGAGACAAGGGGTGATCCTGGCGCAGAACCTGACAAAGTTCGTGTCAGACGGGTCGAGCAGTACGTTTCCCGTGTGGTTCGAGCATCCTGTTCAGGTGGAGCAGGACGCGTTCTACACGGTCAGCGCCGTGCTGGATGGGAATGAACTGAGCTACTTTGGCCAGGAGGGCATGACGGAGGTGCAGTGCGGGAAGGTGACATTTCAATTTCAGTGCTCCTCCGACAGCACCAACGGGACCGGCGTACAGGGAGGACAGATCCCCGAGCTCGTGTTCTATGCATAAGCTGCTCTGGACTGCTGAAGGGAAATCATGTTTATCCTCGCCTCCCAGCCTTTACAGTAATGTAGCATTGAAGACACTTGAGTAATGTCACACTAAATGGCCTGGTTACTTCTATGAGAGACTATTTTAAAAGCGAAGGAGCCGTTTTATCTTATTTAATTTAATGTTATTTTTTATTTAAGTACCGGGTTAATGTTATTTGCTCTGTGTTTAAAAGGCTGCAGCTGCTGTAGAAGCAACATTAATACGGCGATTTGTGGTTATGTAATCAAGCTAAACTCCACAACTGGAACGAGTAGGGATTGCTTCAAATTGTGTAATTGCAAGTCTATATACAATGTTGTTACTAGAGTCCAAGCAGCTGTATTACACGAGAAGCAAATTTTATGTAGTGTTATGATTCTAAATGCAAAAAAAAAATTAGAAAATTTGTCAAACAGTTGTTTTGCACTTCAGAGGACGGCCTCAGAAACGTTGTGTCTTTTGTAAAATACAATTTAACCGTTAACAGCTTGATGCTGTTAAAGACCAGATGTGTTCTGTGCAAGAATGCTTATCCCCCCGATGATAAAACATAAAGGTTATAATGTGATTGAAGCCACAGAAGTCATCGTTATTTGTGGGGTCGTTTGAGGGAGTGGGGATCCGAGGAGCAGCAGCACCCTCTGGGTACACAGCAGAGAATTACACCCCTGATTTTATGGAAACTTGAGGTGTTTGCCACCGTGGACGTGGGATCCATAAGCAAGAATGTCGCATTTTTCTACTCTGATCCTTTTGTATCAGAGTAGAGTATCTGAATACACGGAAACTGATTGTGTATTTATTTTTATGGTATTTTTATGTATTGTTACATAACACAGATACTGCAGCCTACACATACACTGTGTAAGACTACAGCGGTATTAGAAGAGCAAGTTAAAGGATGAACTGCAGTATACTGTAGTATTAGTTTAATAACTGTGGTTTGCATGGTATTAGGGCCACTTGAACTCTAGAGTTATAGTTTCATCTACAAACAGACTTACTGATTGATTTACTCCTTCTGGAGTCTCTCTGTTTCTTATGGCGACAAAGATCTAGACTGAGGAGAAAGTTACACGTCTGAAGCTTCAACTAGCCTCTTGAGCTTTTTTTAAATGAATGCAGTCAATTAAATAATAGTTAAAGACCTAATTATGTACATTAAAAATGAACCTATCCATGTATAACAGTATCTCACTCATCCTCTCAGCTAATACTGAATATATTGCTCCAGTACAAGTACTCATTTTCCCCAAATCTTAAAGTAGTTAGAGTTAATCTAACTAATGGAAATAAAGTTAAAGCACTTAGAACCAGTTTATTTAGTGCTATTAAGATGCGACCCGGCTGATTGGATCACTAGTGGACATACAAAATAGTGTAAACAGCCACAGAGACGGATTGTGATCCAATGACTCAAACCACCAGGAGATCAGACACTTTTAAGTGTGTCCCCAACAAGTGGTTATTTTTGTGCAAATGCTCAAACCAAAACAGAGAGAAATACGTCATGAAATCTGGACATAAGTGGTCGGCTGGACACCTCAGAGACACGTGTATGTGCCATAGGTGTAAACTGTGACGTGTCTCAGTTTGGGCTCAAGTAAATATTTTTTGAGTTTGAATCATGCAGGTTTGCACAGACACCAAGTCAGGTGTTTCTGGCATTTGACCCATGCTGGAGACTAAATATCAGGATTGGCTTTGACCATTGTCACTTCCAAGTCTCCAAACTTTGTTAGAACTGTTTTAAGTAAATCTCTGTAGTAACATTCAGTTCAGTTCCAGTTTCACGATGGTTAAATGGTCATTATAAAGTTATTTGGGGGGTTTGGATAAAATAAGACATTCAAAGATTTTTCCTTGGACTTGTGATAAAGAAATTAATTTTTCACAATTTTGTCTGATACACAGATTAATTCATAGTGATATTACCCAGTAGTTGATATGTCTGCATTAGGGATCATTATTCTTGCATAAAAACAACAGAGTGAAGTTGAGGTCGGTACCTATAGCCGGGGCGTTGATGCACAGCTCTCTGGCCAGGACAAGAAAAGTTCTTCCCAACACGTAGACGTTCACCTGTGGAAAAAGATGATGTTAAAGCACGTGCGTCTGTCAGGCAGAACCTTGTGCTGCCAGTTAAATCTAATTTTCTAACCGGATTTAGTGTTTATGTGATCCAGTGTCCTAAGTGCATCTGATAACTCCAGTCAAAGCCACTTAGAGAATTACAGTGATCTCCAGCGCCAGACGTTCAGGCTGTTTTCCTCACAGGATACACGACTGAGCGCGGCTGGTGTGTTTGGGCGAGACAAACAGACTATATGAGGATGTGAAATAAGGCTGTTGCATCACCGCCGGGTTAAGTGATCCGTTTTACATAATCGACCTGAAGGTTTACTGCAATATGTGTGATTAAAAGCTGAGCTCTGGTGCAGTTTGAAGGGATTTCTCCGCGTCTCATCCCATCTCTGGGACTCACATCGCTGTCAGTTCATCAATAATCAGAATGTCTTCCACTCACTCCACCCCTTCCTGCGTTTTGTCCTTCAGATCGATTTCCTGCATCTAAATGTCTGATACAGTGTGTGAGAGAGCTGGTTCTCTGCATGGACACTTATTTCACTGTGAGGATCATGAAATCAGCTACACTGATTTATCTGCTGTTTTTAATCACCGAACGTTTCACTAACATCTGCTTCACCAAAAACATCTGCACAAACAAAGAGCCAAGCAAACAGACTAAGGCTATGTTCAGACTTCAGGTCTTAATGCTGTTTAAATGCGACATAATCAGACTCCAGCCCTGAAGTGGCCCGCATACGCAGAACAACGACGTGATGTCGTGCAGCATGCAGCGTATAAGGAAGTAGACACAGATGCAGCAGGAGTGAGCCTTTACGATTTCATTTTGAAGTTGTTGTGCAGTGGAAGTCGCCAAAGTTGGCAAATGATAACGAAAAAAAAAGACGAAAAACCTTCGTCAGTGAACAGAGATGTGACAAGAGTGGCAGGACCGTTATGTGAGCGGCTTCACAGAAGCATCCACAACTTTCAGGACGTCGACAGCTTTGATTGCACCTGCCAGAGCCCCACAACACTTACATGCAGTAAAGAAATCAGATTAGTGTTTACATGAGAGTTAAGTAACCTGATTACTGGAAATTCATGTAAACGTGCAGCAGAACTGATTTCTTCGCTAATTATGGCTTATTACAGAATGCGTCTAGGCTTCTACCTAAGGAAATCAGGTTTCTCTAGTCCCCTAATCTGATTACAGAAACCAGGTTTCCCATTTACATGACATTTACATTAAGAAATCAGCTTACTCGAGAAAGCAGTAATCTGGTTACTAAAGTCCATGTAAATGCACTGACTGAGGAACAGGAGGAAAAAAAGTCGGATGAAATGCGACCTGACTGTTCAGACTGACATAAGAAAGTGATCTAGGTCTGATTTTTAAAATGAATTCAGATTTTATGTTACTTGTTAAGTTATCCTGCCCCACACAACCAGATCACACCAGCACCAGCAACAGACGTCGTTAAAGGTTCCCTTTCCTATAGAAAACAAACTACATCGTTCTTTTATCAAACAAGCTAAATAGCTTTCTGTTATTTATCTGATTTACACGACGGCATTTCTGTCTGTGCGTGTCATCTTTCACGACAGACTTCCATTCTGTTGCACAGACGCAGATGAGCAAACTTCCAGCCCTTCTGCATCATCTAAAATGGAACAATCCAACTTCTGATTGTCAGAGTTGAAAATCAATCTGGGCAGAACTGGTCACCCCATGCTCTGGGATGCGTTTAAATAACAGAAGTACTTTTTATCAGTAACTCAAAAGTAATTTAAACACTAGGTTTAATTTTTATTCATGCTTTAGTCGTTTGTTTTTTTGGTCACGATGACGTTAAGGATTAAGGCTTAAATAATTTGTACCGGGATGGGAACTGTTTGAGGTTGTCTGCCACAATGGAGATGTTTTTGTATTTTATTCATCATAATGTGCTGAACTGAGCTTTAATCATTTTAATTTAATCATCAATCATCACATTTTTAAATAAAATTATCGTCCTAGTCATAAAATAAAACTTTGTCAACAAATATTTATTGTCAAAATTTTCATTGACAAAATTAACGATACGCTAAATACAAGGCCACCAAGACGACTTGTGGTCTGATCACTTGAGCCACTTGCTGAGATTATCTGGGACGCATCTGAAGACATGTTACAGCGTAAACTGTGGATGGATACAGCACCGCCTCTTAGTCATTCTGCCTATTTTCCTACTGGCCGCACGCAATACTGCAACAACCACCCAGCCAGCAACCTATAAAACATTTTCTCCACTGATCATAACAACAGATCTTTGAAACTCTTGACAGAATAACTCAAACTACAAAACTAAGTATTTTTCTCAGGAGTCCAGTTCATATCAGTGCACCGATGGTCATTTCTGCATCTGTGTTAGAAAGGAGTTAGAAAGTTCCTTTACTGATGCAACTGTTGAATATGCAGTTAACAGCATTGCTAAAAAGCTTTCAACTAATTAACTGAACTTTTTGGGCCAGTAATCATGATTTCAGTTTTTTCTTTGCTCTGTGACCAACACGTTCAAACTAAACCTAAATGCTTGAGTATTCACACCACTGCAGAAGAGTTTCGCACAACACGCTGCTGTTAAACATTATATATTGGACGAAATCCTGTGGCATAAAGCTCCAGACTAGTTTACAACCCATCTGGAACAGGATCTAATGATCAGCTAAACTACGAGGGCAAGTGTGTCATCGGGGTTATCACTGCAGAACCTCCCATCACAGATGTTTCATTGTATTGTAGCTTCAACACCTCCAGAAGGCTCAGTGGTAAATTCTGTCATCCCCAGCTCCACCCCCGCTCAATCTGAAAGGACCTGATGAGGAATACCGTTGAATAACAAAGCCACCAGGCTGCACATCCATCATCATCTTCACAAACTAACAGCAATAAAGCTCAGAATTAAGTGTCTGAGGGCTGAAAGCTGAAGCAGAAGGCAGTGAAAGCTGCAGGATCAGGCTGTGAACTGGGGTCAGATCTCTGTCATTCCTTCAGACCGGCTTCTTCAGACCTCCAGGGCTGCCGGGGGCGAGTGGGTTTTTAGAGCAGACGGTCGGACTCTCACTCTCAGCCCCCTCTGGAGTCGGGCACAGACACAGATGCTCTCCTGCTATTCTGGGAAGTGGATTCCTGCAAGGAATTTACACGAAAATGCAGAAACGGGGGGCGGAGGGGGAGGAACAAGTGCGGTTCGCTTTTAAGTTTTTAAATTTGAAAGCAATGATGTTGATTACTCATGTTTGTTTGTCTGAAGGAACCCAGGAATCAACATCGTTACCATTTTCAACTGCAGCAGTTAAAAGCAGCACTTCCACTTCCCACCAGGCCAAAAAACTACAACATACAATTTGTGAGTGAATGTCACACTCCTGATCATTTTTAAAAGCCTTAAAACAAACATTAAATTACCCGCACCTGCCATCTGAACCTTTGTGAATGACATGAGACAAGGAACTAAGCAACTTAGGCTTCAAAACCATGTCACCAACTCTACAGCTTCTCTCAGCCCTACAAAGTGTTTTAGCATCTTCCAGCAGGAAAACAAATTAATTAAATAATTTTTGCACTTAAATATTTACTATAGTGAGGACATATCTAATCCCTCATGTTTCTTAAAATCTGTCTATGTGTGATGTTGCCAAAGTTCATGTATTTTTTGTTAATCACATGAATTGCTGAACCCGACCATGATATTCGATCGGTGCAACTAAACACTGAGCTGACGAGCCGACAAGAACATAAGCGTCTTTCCATTCCGGAGTTAAGTGAAACTTTCCGGGTCGAAAGGGTCACGACTCTGATCAAAAACAAGGCATTGTCACCCGATCCGTCAGGACTGAGACTCAACAGGTGGTGCAGAGTGAAGGGGAAAGGCTTTCAATTAAAAGATCCTGATGTGACTTGTGACAGCTACAGTCATATTAATAAAAATCAACAGCTATTTACTAAAGCTATGCGAACAGGTCTAAACATTTATTCTGATTCATAATTAAAGTAAGAATGATGAGCAATGACCAGGTTATTTTTCTTCACTGAAGCCTTTAATTTCTAATCGAATCTAATTCAAGAGCTTAAACTACAAACTTGCGCACTAAGATGGAAAGAGGACTGCACATCTTCTGCTACATCTCTGAAACCACTGCTGCCAGTACAGATCTTAAAATGCAGTCAAAGCTATGCAGCACTTCCTCCTCAATGTTCCCTTATCACTGAAAGATGAGCAGAATGACACTCAGTGAAAGAATATTTCTAATTTTAGTTCAGATAACTATTCTAAGGTTTAACTAATAAACATTTGAAGATGAGATAGTCATACATTATAGTATTTAAAACAGGTGAGCGACAAAACTAGTCTGCCAGATTAACGTGCAGTTGGAGGATCCTGAAAGTTCTTTATTCTCTTACATTTATAAAAATTATTCTGCATATAAAATAAACTCTTATGGCCCCTGACAGACTGAACTAATATCCGAACGAGAAGTTGTGGATAATGTGCGGGATCTTCTGCATGTCTGCACCTGTTCTTCAAAACCTCCAATGCATGTGAGCAGAGATGTGAAAAATGTGAAAAACATTCTACACATGTGATAAATGAACAGGATCTGGAGACGCATCAGAGGCAGATCACAGAGAAAACAGCTGAAAATTCAACTGGGTATTGATCCAGCCCTGATCAATAACAGCATTACTCTAGTTTAGCAGCTTAGTGAAAACACTGACACTGACAAAGCTCCCAATTCATCCAAACAATGCAAACCAGTCCAAGTGCTCTGGGTGTGGATCTATAAAAAAAGTGATTGGTGGAATATCACGGCCTCACAGCCGCAGCAGCGTAAATGTTGGGCATTAATAACCCCTGAACCCCACCCACTCAAAATCCACTTCAAATCCACTAACAGCCTCCACATGCTGGGGTGTGGGCGATGGGGGAGGGGTGGTCGGCTCCTCCAGGACAGCTGGGCGCATAAAAATAAAAGCCCCGACCAGCTGTGCCTCTGAGAAATGCCCCACCGCCACCACACCCCTGACTCACTGTGAATCCACTGCCATTAAAAATGCAGACAAATGGAGAAGTTTCTAAATTTATACGCACACATATTCGACTCGGGTTTAATTACTGCAGGAGCGGACTGTTGGGCTGAGATGCGTTCGGGAGCAGTGGTGAGAAGTTAATTAACAGGGCAGCATCACCACATGTTAAAGAAAGTAAGAAAGTTGTTTGAGTTTATAAGTTGTTTTCTTCTAAATTATATTGAGAATCTACTTGAGCAACAAATAAAAGCATCACAACAGAAGTTAAACAGAAGAAAAACTGGACGTAACTTTGACTTCAAGAAGCTGATTTACATTTTTCACTATTTACTGATGTTCTACAGACGAAACACTGTATTGACTATAACATCTGTCTCAACAAGGTCAAGGCAGATGGCCGCCCACCCTCAGCCTGGTTCTGCTGGAGGTTTCCTCACCACTGTCTCTTGCTTAGTGGGATTTGTTGAGTTTTATATTCAATTCCATACAGTTTTGTTAAATTCAGTAAGGTCTCGTGAAGTGCCTCGAGATGACTTTTGTTGTGATATGTCTCTATATAAATAAACTGTAAATGTAAGTAAGGATTATAACCTCAGTAATTAAAATAATCTGGACATAGACTTTAAACCTACCTGCACGAGATCACTCAGATCCAGCAGCATGTCTGAGAAAAACAGGTCAAGGACACAAAACTAAAAGACCTTTAAAAAATATATATATATATTTTGTAGAGTTAAAGCGAAAAAAAATTACATAAAAGCAACAATCACAATGTTGATTCAATTATAATGATTCAAGCTAATTTAGATCTTTATTTCCTCATTTGTGGATATGATTCATTTAATTGTTATTTGCACCTTTGTTACATTTTTCTGCACAGAAGAAAAACTCATGGTCTTTGTATTAAATGAGCGATTTTTGTATTTGGAGCAGTAATACAGCTCTGTCTAACATACTTGTGTCGCCTGCTGCTTCATTTATTTTTATTGTTTTTTTATTAACGTTACCTTTACATTTTCTCTTTTAATATGTTTTCACAACACGATGCAGAAGCACAGCACAAACAGTGTTTACGTGTTTGTCATTCATGACCACGAGTGCACAGCTGGACAAAACAGAATCCGTTCCAACACAATGTGGCAAGAAAAGAGAAAAACGAACAATAACAGTGCACACAAGCCTTAAATAGACCTCAATGTAAACCACGTGAACAATGACAATAAGGATGTAGTGCCATGTGGATGTTAAGATAATAGCAGATCAAATTACTGAACAGTAATTTAATATTACGCACAGTATTGTGTACAATATCTTTGCAGAGCGGTTTCATGTGAATCTCCGGAGGCAAAAAGCCTTGGAAAATTATTTCCATCTCCAACATCTGCAGCATAAACAGGTTTAAAAGTCGCTTTAATCTTTAAAATACCAGATCGAATGAGGAAAAACAGCCGTGAGAAACAGGCGGGAGTCGTCCTTTGCCTTCACTGCACATCATTTTATTATTTAAAATTCAGCTCAAGCTTTCATTCTCCCATTAAAAATATTATTTTAAAGTGTATTTCATGTCTCCGCACTTTCTCCATGGACACAGTGGCTGTAATAAAATAAGTGGAACAAGTTGAGCTCAGGCAGCTGTGTCAGTAAATCTAATGAGGCACCTCTGACCACACGGCTCTTCTAAATATACTGACGGACGTGCCACCTCCCCAACTTTGACCTCACAAAAACAACACGCATACGTCTGCCTCATCGGCCTCATCGTGGAGAAGGACCCTGGTCTCTGCGGTGACAGGGTCTCTGAGGTGACTGAAGCACCTGTCTCCAGACTGCCAGCGAGGATTAGGGCTCCTCTGAAAAAGGCCTCACAATGGAATTAGCAGCAGCGCAGATGAAATGGAAAAGATAATCCCACCACACGCCGTCTGGAGATTAGAGGAGCCTCCCTTAATCAGGAAAATAAATGGCAGCAGGTCCTTCAACACATCTGGGTCCACTCGAGGATAGAAAAACTACTTACACACTATTTGGTGCTACAGGAAGGACGGGGAGGAGGATGAGTCACTTATCTAAAGAATGGGGTTTTAAATTTATGATGTGGCTGCGTGTTTGTGTACCTTTGGTCTGGGGCTGCTTTTCTAAAGAGAAATCTTCATGAATTCAGAGATATCAAACTTTTTGTCAGCAGTTTAAGTTCGTGCAGCTCTACGGCTCACAAAGCCAGCCCCACACAGACATGCTTCTGAGTGGTTTTCCCACTTTAGCCAACAATGAACTAGACCTCATGTCCCAACATCAGCTCACTAATGCTCTTGTGTGGTTGAATGGAAGCAAATCTCTGCAGTCAGGTTTCTAAATCTGGTGAAAAGCCTGAAACCAGAGATGTGGAGGCTGTTACAGCAACTGATTAATGGTTCTGAAATTAGATGCTCAACGAAAATGGCAGGAAATCAGCCACACAAAACAAGTGGAGGCTTTTCTTACAAAAGCTTAGGACTATAATCACCTGCACTGAGCAAAAACCAGCCAGGTCTGGGTTAGTATCAAGCCAGGCAGGGCTTGAATTGTTCACCATCACATCTAACACCATGAAGAAGACAGGCAATCAAATAAGATATAAGTCATAAGCTCAATTTTTAGTAAAACTGACAAAAGAAAATGTAAATGTGTATATAAACATCAGAAGTGGGTTCATAGGGAGAAACAGCTGCTGGTGCTAATCTTCCAGTCAAGTAAAAAACATGACTAAAATATCAAATATTAACTTATGGATCATTATTGTTCTTTTGCTCTGCTGCTGTTTTTAATTTCCCCAAGTAGAAACTTGAGTTTTAAGACTTGATTTGTCTGTTTTCACTGCACTTTAACGGCATTAAGCTTTAATTGATGGAAAAATGTTTTCAGCTCAGCTCATTGTTTCACTGCAAGGTTACTCATTTCTCATTGTCCAAGGTTTTTATGCACAAAGTGAAAATGCAAATAAATACAGGTGGATGAAAATCTTTGATAGGGATTAGAGAGGTGGTGGCTGGAATAAATACTGATTTGCTAACCGTTTGTCCAAGGCACATCTGTAGAAATAGGATCTATAACACTTATTACAACTTACACACAAGCTTCCTCAGTTACGTGTTGTGAACAGTAGCAGATTACACTGAGATGATGATAATAATAAAGTTAGACTTATTTCTGGTTTGTCTTTAGCTCAGGATCATCTGTAAACAGATAAATCACACAGAGCAGAGGACAGCTTGTACAAAAACATCTCAATAAGATGAGAAAAATACGAAACTTTTACAAATTCAGTAGCATTAAATCCACTGAATTTCAAAATGTAACACTGGTCATGATTGAAGAA